>DWAP01001718.1:0-15055 GCA_018230625.1 Heliconius eleuchia
GAATAAGTCTAAGTTGTTATACTTAACATTAAAATGTTTGCATGCGCGTGACACATGCAAACATTTTAATGTTAAGTATAACAACTTAGATAATATTTAATAAAATAATTACAGATTATTAAAAAATACTAAAGAAAATATGAGTTTGTAATCCTATATTAGTTTAGTATTTCTAATTACTATATAGTAAAGTACTTACTGCTCTTTTATTTCCAGAGGTTCATCATTATTGGGTATGTCCGTTTCACTGGCTTCTTCTGTGTCTAGAATTTAAAGGAAAATATACAAAATTAATAACTATAGAATGTCATGTATTTTGAGATAAGTGCCACTAATCAGAAGTCACATGGTAAATGTAAAGATCTGACCAGGCAAAAAATTGACACGCAAAAATATATTTTTTTTTCATTTGCAATGTAGAGAAAGTTATGGAAATACAAGTCAATTACGTCATTTTCAGAGCTTGACTCAAAAGGCGGGAAGGTAATAAAATAATTAGGGAACTGAATCACAAAGTTACAACGATTACGCAACCAATGTTTACAAGCATTAAGTGTGTATTTATAGAGAACAACATGATTAGACATTAAAGACAGGTGATACGACGCCAAAATAGGCTAGTTACGCTGGTTATAAACAAACATACCTTCGTCGCTATCATCTGCAGGGGGTTGCTGTAACGAGTCCTCTGGGTCCCTATATTCATCTATATCGTCGTACCCATCATCTTCAAAGTCGTACTCGTCCCCCGGCCCCGAATATGGTGATCCCTGGTAAGACATAGTCGAGGCAACGCGTAACAGTTGCATACAGATTGACTACGTTACCCGTTTCAGAAATATACTCTGAACACGCAAGCGTGAGTCAAAATATCTGTAATTATAACACAACCACTGTCTGTATCACTCATAGAAAGAATTTTCTTTTATATCAAATACTTTCTTCCGTGGAACAACGAATCTGGAGCAAATTGAAGTTGTTTTACGTCAAAATCGACAAGTCAAAAAGCATCATTAACCAACTGAAAATAATGTAATCTAACAAACAGAATAACATGATGGTTATTTGCGGGATTTGGTGCGGGTGTGAAAGAGAACAGAGACATGATGAAAAAAGTCTACTTTATTTTATACATAGTATAATAATAGCATAGACTACAAATAAGTAGATGATAGATGTATAGCTAAAAATTGTATAGTATCCGAGTAATTTGTAATCGATTCCTGTTATATGTTGCATTATTTGTACCAATTAGAATTTACTTTATCATAAAAAATGAAATTGATAAAATTGATACATAAAATTATGTGGAATCCAGTAGTTGAAAGTAATAATAATTATATATCTTATTGTATTCCTTACATATTTTTTTTAAATGAAAATGAAACTTTAATGAAATCAAATAAAAAGTACAGTATTAGTCTATGTTCTTTTAAATAAGTAAGTACTAACGTATTTTTAATTATTTCATAAACTTTTCGGTAAATTTCAGGATCGATAAGAATCGAGTATATTCAAAATTGTAGTAGAATATTATAAGCAAACACTATCACGTAAAAACTTTATCGTTGTCTATTATTATGATTTGACGTCAAGAAAGTGGACGTCATCTTGTATGAAAATTCTTGATTTGATTAGTTTTGCCAATTAAAATATATAAAGTAATTTTGATATAACTTTGTAAATACATAGTGATATTTTTTTACGTATTAGTTATGTGCGTATAATCAAGCAAATTATTGAAAAGTGAAGTGACGGTGACGCTATACGCTATTGTGTCGGTGATGTAATTTAAGTGATTGGGTGGCTTCCTAGTTGTAGATACTACAATGGAAGAATCCTCTTTTACTATTCCAGCTGACGACAATGGTGACACTGAGCTCGATCCTAGAATACAGGTCAGTGAGTGAAAAATTATGTATTGAGTAACAAATCGTTGCCTTCGTAACAGCAAAGATGAGTGTCAACTTTGTAGATTATTTCGCCAACGAGCATAATGGATACGATATTTTATATCAAAACATGAAATACGGACTGATAGCTAGCAAAGAGCTCTCAGAGTATCTCAGAGAGAGATCGAACATTGAAGAATCCAATTCGAAACTCCTAGCAAAGTTGGCTAAACAAGCAAATAGTAACTGCGCCCAAGGTACATTTGCGCCTTTTTGGGGCGTACTAAAATGTTCAGCAGAGAAATTATCTAATTTACACCAGCATATGTTTCAAAAAGTCAGCGAGCTTGTTAAAGATGTTGCTCGCTATGCTGAAGAGCTTCATAAGAAACATAAAGCAGTTAAAGATTCTGAATCAAGTACACTTGAAGTAGTATTACTCATACAAAATACTAAGCAAGCTTTACAGAAAGCTAAAGATGTGTACACATCAAAATCAGCTGAACTAGAAAAACTTAGAAAAGAAAATGCTTCAGCAAAAGACATAGAAAAAGCTGAAGTCAAAATAAAAAAGCTACATGAAGATTACAGACAATTAGCTGAAAAATATAGTATGGTTAAACAAGATTTTGAAAAGAAAATGACACAAACTTGTAAGCATTTTCAGGATGTTGAGGAGGCACATTTAAAACAAATGAAACAGTTTGTAAATGCTTATGCTGATATAATCCAAAACAACCATGACCTCATGGGCCAAGTTCATAGAGATTTCAAGCACCAGTGTCTAGAATTAACCGTAGACAAGCTGTTAGAACAGTTTCTTGTTGAAAAGTATAATGCCTTAGAGAAGGCCAATTTAGTGGAACTACCTCCATCTTTACCAAAGCCGGGATCAGCAAATAACTCTATATCAGAAGTTGACCAGATTTCTTCAGTTTCTAATGGTTCTCACAAACCAGCACAACCTCCCAAAGCAGCCAAGAAAGAGCCATCGTTTGCAACTAAAACTTCAAGAAGAACTACATCCCTTCTCAATTTGTTCACTCCAAATTTCCAAAGCAAAGATGAACCTAGTGTTAGCACTGAGGGGGCAGCACCATGCTCAGCTCCTTCAAGTCCCAGTGGGACCCCTGCTACTCCTGTAGTTCAAGATAAAGACGACAACATGAACCGCTCAACACTCAGAGAATCAAAGTGGTTCAGAAGTAGAAGAACAAAAACTAAACTTAAAAAATCTAAAAAGAAAAAAGATGAAATCTCTGAAAATTCTAATGCAGGTGATAAGTCTGACTTAGAAGAAAAGGAAGAGGAAGTTCCAGCAAAAGATGATTTATTAAACTCTCCAGAAGTTGATGAAGAAGGATTTTGTATTAGACCAAAAGATGAAAAAGGAAGTGGGTATTCTTCTTCTGACTCAGATTCAGAAGAGGAGAGGGAACAAAAAATACATGTGGAAATTAAGCCCATCAGCAATGGAAACGCCCCAATGTCGGCTAGCGTCGATGAACTTAGAGCAACAGTAGAAAATATTAGCCTATATAAAATCGGCACAAACCGACGTGGCTCTAACGTCAACACCAGTAAAGCTAGTAACGATTTTATAAATTTGAATTTCTTTCAAAGTCCTAGTGCCAGTAACCCAGCTTCACCTCACGGTAACGTTTCTAACCCATACGCTCCTCTACAAACCAATCAGTCACATTTACTAGAAAGTCCTACTCCAGTCTCTGCCACTGATGTTGGAGACTTATTTTCCGAAGTCGGAGAAATGTCTCAGTCCAATTTTCGAACGTCTACGCCAACAATATCGACTATATCCCTCCCTCGTCCCCCCTCGAGGCGATCTGAGGGTGATTTTCGAACAGCAGGTTCGTCAGGGTCACGTGGTCCTTCACCGCTTACTATAGGCATGGCAGACACAATACCCTTGGCTGTAGCGTTCCACGAAATAATACATTCCTACTTTCGTGGGACTGAAGAATCTAAATGTCAAGTTAAAATGTCTGGTGATATGATGCTTTCGTTCCCTACTGGCATAGTGGGCGTACTCGCAAACAATCCAAACCCAGCCAAACTCTGTTTTAGACTGAAAAACATACACAGATTAGATAATGTGTTGCCAAATAAGCAATTAATAAGCATAAACACCATGATGTCTACACGCGATTCTACAGTCGTTGAGTTTAATATGCCAGCTCTAACATCCCTTTTGAAAAGACAGTCTGAGAAGAACCCCACCGCGCAATATTTCAACGTCGACATTCTTAAATACCAAGTGCGACCTAAAACGGGCGCCGCATCGTGTCCGTTGCAAATGGTAGCTTATTGGAAATGCGAGCGTGACCACACGGACCTTAAAGTGGATTACAAATATAATCTCCACGCTATGAGTCCGTCGTCACCGCTACTTAACGTGTCAGTGTGCGTGCCAATGAACGGCACCGTGAAAAACGTCATAGCAATGCCTAAAAACTCCTGGAACCCCGAGACCGAACAGGCTCTGTGGCGGTTTACTGAATTGTCTCAACATTCTGAAGACCGAGGCGTAGGGTCCCTTCGGGCACGTTTCGAACTGAACAGCGGTCCGTCGTCCAAAACAACCATCTCGGCTCAATTCAACTGTGAAGGGGCGACCTTATCGGGCATCGAGTTTGAACTGATAGGCAGCGGGTACCGTTTGTCACTCGTGAAGCGTCGCTTCGTATCCGGGAAATATATTTGCGACAGCGATTTGCACTGATAGGTCCAATTATAACTGCATGTAGAGGTGTACAGTATGCATGCGAGGCATTTTTTATAACTTTGAACGATCTATATATCTTCAGTACCTTATAGGACTGTTTCCTGTCCACAGATGTAATATTTGGATCATATTATTTGTCAATTTTGATGTTTAATCTATTAGTTGTAGTTCACTTATGACGATTAACATTTTTTATAATCAATTTATGTATCTGTATCCACAGCTGCACTAACTTATTTCTTGAGTATAGACGTGCCATTATTCCTGACTAACTTTTAGTTGTAAATGTATATAATTTTTTCAAAAAATCACACAAAATATAAAAAAAAAGAATTACTATATCAGTTCTACACTGGCCCATCACACTGCAATCTGCTAAGATAAATCGGTTATGTATGTAAGCTAATATCCATTTTAACACCAAGAAAAAAAGCTTTAATATATTTTTCCACTAATCGAATAATGTGATGTTGTTATTACTAATTTGTACTATCTACCTCCCGAGGTCAATAATATAGATAACCTATTTGCTCTTTTATTAATACTTCACCTTGACATGTCACAGGTAAAATAAAATTTATTTGAGGCCTTGTATATTCGCGACCAAATATATAAATAAAATACGAAAATATTAGCGTGTCTAATTTCGTTTATTTTCTTAATATACTGACCATTTAACAAACAAATATATAAATACATAATGTACAGGCTTTTCTGTTAGCATTCATTGTTTTGCATTTAAATAATATAGAGTTCACAGTCACCAAACCATTTATAGTCTACGTTTATTAAGTTTTAGAACATATTATTATTTTTTTGTTTCGTCTATATCGATTCAATAACATGCAATTTAATCAATTAAATTGATTTTAATTGAATCTCGAAATTATTTTAATTATTATTTTGGATTATTTTGTATTATTATTATAAATTTTATTTTTACAATTGGCACTTACTACCACCGGAAGATTTATTTGTTTAATGTCGTTGTTAAGTGTTCGTCGATTTGTGTTTCGATGTTTCTTGATATTGTAGTATGTAGTTGTAATCATAGTATTCATGTTTTTAATATTACTGAAATGTAATCTCATTTTGTTCATTATCTTATGATTTGTTTATTATTTATATACAAACACACCTCGGCCTAATGTCTTTAGAATGTAATGCGTGTTAAACCTTTGCCTACTTTACCAAAAGTGAAGTGTTCAATATTGTAAAGCCTAGCGTAATCCTACTATATACTTAGTACCAGTAAACCATTCCATTACTTTAACATGTTACGTGTAATATTTATAAGTTATATCCAAAACAAACATACATAAATATATGGTTCACGCTATATTTCGGATTTGATACAAATTCAGAAGATTTTCCCCAAAAACGATCCTTCGCTCGACACGATATCGAAAACGTAATATTTTTATATTGGCATGTATAATTCTTATGTATGTAAATTAATCTGGAATAAAATGTAAATCTAAGTAAATGTGTCAAATTTATTTACATATCCGGGGTAAAAAACAAAAATAAAAGATTGGACGCTGGTGTAAGTATTGCTTTTATATCAGGCGCTTTATAGTTTAATAGTAGGGACAGGAAACGATCCGAATAAGGTACAAGTAAGATAGTATGTGTTATCTTAAATGATAATATAGTGATAAATGATTTTTTTAAGCAGTACAATGTCTCGAATGTTTCCCGTCTCTACATGTTGCTTGCTGCTGCCGTACGTTTGGGAGTGCCGTGTGAGTGTCTCGTGCGATTGTCTCAAGTGTTTCACAACGTTTCAGGTGGAGCTGGAGAAGTTGAATGCGGCCACTGATGAGATAAATAAACTCGAATTGGAACTTGATGTGAGTAACCATATGCTTTTATTCTTTTTACTTATGTGAATAACCATTTTGATGCTGTATGTAGCGTCTAACTAAACGTGAACGTAAACTTGATTGTCGTGAGTTCGATTTCTATTTTGGAAAATCAATATTTTTCATTTATATTGTTGTTCAAAAAGATATTATAATATGAAAACGAAAGTAATTTGTATTAGTAAATTAATGATTATATAGTTCAAGCGGGCAAAGCTGCGACTGGGTCGCTGAATCGACAGTAGGTACATAAATAAAACTCTTCCATCAGTGAGAGACTGACAGACAACGCACAGGCGAATTTACTGGACTTAAAAAGTTGAAATTTAGCATCTATGTAGGTAGATTAGTTTAGGGGAGCATTCAATGAGGATTTCCCGTATTTCCATATGAAAATTTTTGGATAACGAAGTATATAGGTACGTTGGTCCCTTTATTTATACATATATTAATAACAGGTTTTATTGATACTCGAAGTGGGCGTAAAGTCGAGTATTGTGCAATTTTTATGTGATATGTATTTTTATGTCATATATCAATTTTGATATATTAAAAAATGTTATTCATAGTTTATTAGATAAAAGCAATGAGTAAAGATTTATAATATTTTTATTATTTTTTTTTAATAACAAAGTATACTGTTCGTTGTTGATTCCAAATGATATTTAATGATAGTCTCAACCTAATTGAGAATAAATTAGCTTAACGCTGTATCCCGCACGTATCAGGGTAGGCAGAGAGAACGTAGAGTTAAGATACTCCGTTCCTTATTTTGCGCCCAATTTTTCGACGTATTGTATTTTTAACATATTTGCATGTTTAGTACGAACTCAACGCCGGGCTTTTAGCCAGAGCTAGAGCGAAGAAATAAAAATATGATTAATAAATAATAATTCATTCCTCGGAGTGCGGATCGAACCCATAACAATTGCTACTTTCAACAAGATTGTGACAACTATATTACAAAAATGCTAATATTGTTTGACTTTTAACCTTATGTAAAACATAATTAATAACAGACAGACAGTTTTCTAAGTGTAGCCTTGAATTATGTTTGATACACGAACTGACACGGCTTCTTTATCGTTATTAATACATAAGTTTAATAATATTAGATAATAATTAAGTTTATAGGAAAAAGATTATTTTTAACAACTTCTGTAAGAAGGTAATTTTTAACCAACTTCTGTAAGAAAAGGAGGTTATTTATTCGACTATTTTAAAACTTAAAACTTATTTATTTTTAAGATAAGTAAGTAACATTACTTAGAGAGATTTTTTCTACAAAAATATCAATGTTCTGGTTTGACTCATACTGTCACTGTCACAAGATACCTGTACAATACCTTTATGTTAGGTAACGGAACCCAACTGCAACTGCGCTTTGTCTATATCAGGTCAGACGAAACATACACTTTTCCCTTGTGCAGGAAATAAACTCGCTCCATTCGTCGTATTTCTAAAATACAGAGAAATATTGTATCTTACATATGTATTTAAATATTTTTTTATATGTAAAATATTTTTTATTTATACATAATTAAGTTATTTTCATGTATTTTTGCAATTTTTTTCGACATTTGACGTTTTCTGAGCTTAATACTTTTTTTTAAGCTTCACGCTTTTTATCAGGGTAAGAAAAAGGAATCTGGTTCTCCATTCCCACTTGAGAACTCCACATCCCATTTTCCACTCCCAAATTTCGCATCGGTCCGTATTTATAAACCACTATCAACTGTAAGATACATCTTGAGATGAGATTATTATAATATATGGATGAGTGGCGGAACTGAACTGTTGTGGAAATCGAACACACGACCGTCGCGCCACCGTAGCGCTGTGCAACACTAGACAGCTTCTATTTAAAACCTTTCCTAGACTTAATAAAGACAATATTTAAACATTTTCCTTTCCCTTGATAAGTAAGAAATGACAGAGAGAAAGATAAAGCATCAACGCAGTTGTTATTTGTTTCTTTGTGAGTCTTGTAGTCGACTAGGTCAATGCATTCGGAACAAAATAATAATTTTCCTTTAAATTGACGCTTTGAACTATTTTAATTACATTAACTGTATGGCTATTCTGACCTACTAGGTAAAAATGTAACGGCGTACGTAATATGATTAAAAATGAATTACCAAATTTGAATATTTTTATTATAATTTTGAGCGGATATAAAGAAGGAGAAACAGTATCAATTGATAAAAAGACGTAAAAAAAATCTAACATAAAGTGATACTCGGTTTCATTATTATTTAATAATGTAAATAAAATATATGAATAATAAATAAATGAACTATAGTTTTAACATCTCCAATTTTAAATGTAACTTTTAGGAAGCTATAAAGTTATAGGTCAAACATGATGTAACCAACATTTGGCGAAACTCCAAATAGCGACACATGAAATGTGAAATAATATATACGTATATAAAAACTGAAAGGTACATGTTACCAAATACGACTGTAGAGGGTCACTCCATCGGTTCATTAAGTACCTACTGTTTTGTTGTTGACAACATTCTTTTAGCGGCTTAAAATTTATATAGAATGTCGTACTTCAACTTAACTTTGTGATGTTCGATTGTGTTTATTAACATTGATACACTGTAAGAGCTCACTGAGGCCTATTAGGTATTTATATATATATTTTTTGAAATCTACCTTGGGATGCCGTTTTCATTCATATCTATGAATAAAATGACGTTCGGTCTTAGAGTTAAGTGATTTATTTATAAATAATATGTAAAAAAATATTTTTCGATGTTCCTGCAGGAACCAAAAAAAAACACCGTTTTCCATTTTACGTAATATAGTCACAGAAACAAGGTTGAGAACGACGACAGTCGTAGTAAGAATAAAGTAATTGACACTATATTTATTATCTTAACAAAGTGTATCGAATTAAAATCTGTTCTAACATATTTTTCTGCAGCTCGATCATAGTTTATAGTAAAATCTGTTTAAATATACACAGTTAGGTGGGGACTCTAATAGAAACTGGACAGCGTCCATTATATGAGAAACAGGTTGTGTAGTAGACAAGTATGGGGAAGTGAATAGATACTACTGGCTAGCTACATATTATAGATGGCTAAATATATATATCGAGGCCAGTCGTGGCACGAGATTAGTTGTGGATTCGATTCCCACTCGAGGAAATGAAAAGCATTTAATTATTATTTAAATTTATATTCTCATTTCTGCGTTCTGGCGCCGAGGAAAAGTGCGGCGTTAAGTTCCGCCACTCTACACGTAATGCCTGCAAATTAACGGAAGTACCTTGTTGTGTGTGCGGAATACAGCGTGACCTGTTTTTTTAAATATATATAATAACGTAGGTTATTTTTGGTACGTTTATTGATTTATTTTATTTCATTCAATTATGAAAAACTGTAAAAGAAAGTGGAGAATTCAGAGATCGGAGTGACTTGTCACATTAGGGGCATCTTTCTACCTCCCTCATTTAATGCAGGTGGTGAGATAAAATAAAAAAATATATATTTATATGAACATGTGTTGATAAAACATCAAGACAGACATTTAGACAAATTATATAATAATTACGTACGTCGAATTTATGTTGCTAGTCGGTATAGTAGTGGTTGTAGTGGTTAGTGGCATCTCTGTAATGAGATTTTCACAAATTTGCACTACCTTAAGATAATTACTTAGAATTATCATTTGGAAAGACGGAATGCTATTAATTAAATAATTAAAAAAAATTTTAGAATGTACCGAAAATACTTACATACGGAATCTTAATATTATTACTATTAAATGTATGAACAACATGATTATTGGTAAATTAACTTGGCGGTGGGAAATATGTGTGTCAATCGAATTTCTATTACTCAATTACAGCTTCACATATGTATGTCGGGCCCTGCTTGTAGATTTAACACCGTTGTAGCACAGTTGGAATGTGTTTCAATAGGTTCATATCCATATGTCAAATAGAATTTTTAACGTGGTTTATGATTTAGTAAAAAGAGAGTCAAATGTTTAATTTTTTTTCATTGAAAGAATAAATATACCTTACCGTGAGACAAATATAAATTATTTTTATAAAACGTTCTATTTGCGTACTTTGCTGCGGAGAAACTATTAAAAAAAACTTTGTGGATAACAACCAAAACGAAAGATAAAAATGTTTACCTTTTTATCTTTCATTGCGTTGAGTGTCACCACTCAAAATGCAATGCCTCCAGAAATCATCCAAAAGAGGGAAAGGCGAGAGTCTCAGTGGAAACGAGTGTCTCAAGATTAGGTTGCCAGGTTCTCCTGCTATGTGCACTATACAGAGTCAATTTAGTGATAGTATAGTAAGACTTAAAATATATTACAAAATAAATACTCAATACTAACGATTATAATAAACAAATACCTGTATATTCTAGTCTAGGACTAAATAACTAAAGTGATTGTAATCATCTAGTACTCGTACACTGTACAGTCATTGTGAGTTGCGTATGCGCATACGCAACATACGGTAGGGTCAATTAGTACTGCGGTCTCGATACCTCAGCATCGGGACCATTTACTATGTTTAATAGAGTTTAACTATGATTTAATGCCTTCGATGAAGTCAGGTTTTCGTTAAAATTAAAATATGTCGAATATCGTCGACCATCCGTTATATTTTGTCTTTTTTTTATGATATTTATGGTCAGAATGTCACTTCATCAGAAATTCAACTTCATCTCGACATTTTTGGCATTTTGGAGATATTATGATCCCAATAGCGAAAAAAAAATCAATTGTGAACATTTGTAAATTGTAAATATATAAAAATGTCATTGAGGCTTGTCGTGGCGCAAAGGCACAACGTATGACTATAAAATCGACTGGTTTTGATCCCCACTCGAGAAAATGAAATATTTACATTTATATTTTCATTTCTTCATTCGGGTGACGATGCACAGACGCGGCGTTGAGTTCCGCCACTCAACACGCAATGTCGAAAATGTCGAAAGCCCGCAACGAACCTAAGACTAACTTTAAGTATCTTCAAAAAAAATATTATATAACTGCCTTCTATTACAGGAATCCATGAAAACATTTCATTTGTTACTAAACGAAACGTCCCGAAGACTCCAAGCGCTAACCAAACGTTTGGGAACATGTGTGGACAAGTCGCGGCCGTACCACGACGCGGTGGCGTCTGCGTCATCATCCAGATCTGAGTGTCAACGAGCTGCTGTACAATTTCAAAGGGCTAGTGGTAAGAAAATTAAGGTTTTTCGATGCATACCTACTAATATTATGAAGCTGATGAGTTGGTTTGGTTGAAGAGGAAGCGACTTAAGAGTCGCTTCCTCTTCAACGTTCACTGGATGAAATACAAAATTGGTTTCGTGTTAGATGGTCCATTTATTATGATGATATAGATTATGTTACATCAAGTTAATCGTTTCGATATAACCCATTATACTTCAGTCACCTCAAAACTTAGAACTTGACATGAGTCAACTTCTAATTATAAGGTGACAGCTAGTCATATAAACGATAGTTGATATATGAAATACATAACTGATCCTGACGCTTCCAATACAAAGTTGTTCGTTTTAAAATGTATAAATGTCAATAAAAAGATAAATTAATGATATTACTTCTTATTATTTTTTTCTTATTTTGTTATTTGAAATTTAAATGTTATTTAAGTGAATGAAATCATTGCATTTAATTCAAAGTGTTAATCTTTAGGTGCTATATTTCGAGATAAAACTATCTCAACCGTGTCTCTACTATGCTACGTAGGGTTGTCAGATTGCCCAACTTATCATTTCCTGGAAATTTGGAGGCCACGGACGGAATCAGAGTTTTGGTGTCCGATCCGAAATTAATCTAGAACTGTTGGTTATTATATATATTTTTTAATTTCATAAACTGTCCTAAATAAACGTAATCTAAATTTCTTAAGTAAGAGGTACTTAAATAAAAAATAAAAAACTTTTATTGAATAGAACTAGTATTTATGTATTCAGGGGCCATAAAGAGAAATTACTGGACACGAAACAAAACGTAAAATTCAACGAACAACTCTAGATTTCCCAGCCATCTGACAACCCTAATTCAACGTGACATTGGCGAGGCGAATGCCTCGTCCGAAAGTCACAAAATATAGTATACAATATAACAAAACTGTTGTCTGTTCCAATCTATTTAGAGATGTGTCCTGCTAGGTGTCGAAAGTGAATATCACATACTCGTATTGTGTAACTGGTTCAAGGAAATACCTACTATTTTCTATATAAAGTTTTCCGCGAGTAAAATGGCATTTTACAAGCGTTGCGTTTAGTCAGGCACATCTCAACTGCGGCACAATGGCGTCGTTGTCGTTTTGTAATTGTTTCAAAATTTTGCTTTTAATTATTTAATTTTGACACTTTTATTCGAAATACAGCTAAAGTTATGGAATAAACTAAAAACAATGACAAGATTAGCGTAAGCAGAGTCCAATTGCCGATACTTTCAATCAAATAAAATTTAACTATATATTTTCATTATATATATTTTCTTTTTTATTTCCATTTGTCTGTCTTCAGTTGAGTGTTTGGAGCCCACAATCTATAGCGGTTACAGTCACACGCTTGTGCCCGTGCGCAACCACGGCCTCATATTGTAGATATGTTGAATATTGTAAGTGGTGTATCCTCCACATTGCAAGGTAAGCAGGGAGCTTATCGTTGTCTAGTGTTAAGACACTCCGTTTCTTATAATTGTAAACATTTTCCGCAATGAGATTATTAAATATCTATATATTACTGTCTATACATCTCTCATATTAAGTCAACATTCAGGAGACGCAATCAAAATTTGTTAATAGTATTTCTGGTATATTAATATTTTTAAGGTAATTTACGTACTCTAAAAGTAGAAGAATAAAATATAAAATATGAAGAGCGATACGAGGATTGTATTTATATGCAAAATATTTTAAAATCTTATACGTCATTACTTTTTTCAATTACTTTTGAATCCTACGATGAATATACAGCTGGCACCAGCTCGAAAGGTAGTTAGTTAGTTCTACTCAGAACAGACAATATAAAGAGATAAAATAAAAAAAACAATTTCTTATTCACATATATGTATTATATTATAGCAATCTAAAAAAAATATTCCCATTTGTGACGACACTACCAATAGTTTTATTCACAACGCTCGTGATTACCGCTCCATGTAACATTATGGGGAATCTTATCGTTGTGATAGCAAATTGCTGTCTTCCTGTAGGTTGGCGGTTGGACACGCCAAGGTCGGTTACGGTCAAGGACTATACGGTTTCAATATTGTTTGGATTTTTTTTTATATTTTATTAATTATACGGTTTAATATTGAGTAATAAAAACATTGAGGCCGTTTTATAGTAGGAGCACAAGCGTGCGACCATAGACGCGACGGTTGTGCGTTCGATTTCCATTTCGGGGGAATGAAATATTTCATATTTTAATATTCTCGCTCTGGTAACGAGGCAACGCTCGAAATTGAGATGTATTGCGCACGATACTTCGAGTTTTCGGCAAAAGGATAGGAATGGAAGTGTCTTAATGGGAACGGAGTGTCTTAGTATAATCTGATATAGGTTGCCAGGTTTACTCTGCTTACCCTATTATATGCGGGATACAGCGTGAAGCTAAAAAAAGAAACATTTATTTTGATCATAGCGAAAAGTCATATCAGCGTCCCCTGACATAACAAAACCTAACAAACATGTATACTATAAGCAGGTAACATGGCAAAAAGCATTTAACGTGATAAATACTTGGTACTATTAGTAGTACCATGCTAGTGTAAAGTCCTCGGTCCTCGCCCATTAGCGCAGCGGTCAAATAAATTAAGCCCGGCTTCAATTTGCATAAGTGAAACAACGAGCTCCCGCGTAACGTATTACGTTATACCAATACAGATTATTAAATTGTACTCAGATTAAATTTTAACCTAGTGGTTAAACTTATAATGGATATATCTTTCTATGTTTGGTTAATTTTCTATTCTTTTTTTGTCAAAGTAAATGCAAAAAGCATTCAATTTGAACTGTCTCGTTAAGCCAGATAGTTGACGTAAATTTTGCCACAATATCGTATTTCATTAAAATTCTATTTAATAATTAGTTGAATTGTGTCAGCACTAGCGTTTCCTGTTTTTGCCTTTTTTATGTTATGCCTTTTTTACCGCATTACATGGGTAGGCAGAGGAAGCCGGGTGTTACGTTACTACGTTCCTTAGTTTCCGCCAAATTTTCAAGGAATTGTGCATTAGTCGGCATAACTCTGGTCTTTATTTGGTGACCAGAGCGAGAAAATGATAATAATTCACGCCCGAGTAGCATTCGAAACCATAAATGTCGGGTTTAAAGTACAAAATAATAAGCCCGTCGTGGAGCAGGGGCACCAGCGTGTGACTGTACACGCGACGATTGTGGGTTAAATTCCCTTGGAGTAATTAAATATTTAATATCTATACTTCTTCTAGGGGTGTAAGGGGGGCTATCAACCATCTCAGGCCCCTAACTGTCAACCTCACCTGCACGTGGTACACCCTGCTAGACTA
>DWAP01001719.1:0-15054 GCA_018230625.1 Heliconius eleuchia
TGTAACCTTAGTTTGACACTTGAACATATAACAAATTGAAACGAATTATTAAATTGTCAAATATAACAATTGATATAATAAACCTTCAAATTCCATATTAAAACTATAAAACAATATTCATTTTTGGAATGTCAAGGAGTTTCACGCTTATTTATACCTTTAAATATTATTATATCGTGATTTAATTTATCCTGTTAACAATTTGCGAATGTTAAAACGTGAAGGTGTAAAATGTGATTTAACTTTTTTATAAGTCAATTTAAGCTTTGAGTGACTGCGGTCCATTTTGAGTTCCATAACCTAGACGAAGGTTAGGAGCGTTAACCCCACAACACGAGGACATTGCACCAGACACCTGATTCTGTTCTAAGGAATCTTGGTCATTATACCCTAATGAACTGACGTATGGATGAACAACTTTTTTTTTATCTATAATTTATGCAAGACATTTACTTATAGTTGCAAATGCAACTATAAGTAAATGTCTTGTAAATATACCAAAGAGAAGGAATTCCTTAATATGTGGTAAACATTTGTTGATGATTCAATATTTTATAATATTGTCAAACAGAACGGTTTCCTACATATAATTAAAAAAATCTTTGTCTCGCTATGGCGTCGTATTCTTATTAATGTAAAAAAACAGTTATTTTCTAGTGATTAGGCTACCTATTGCGAGCTCTTTTTGTTAGATTTTTCTATTAATATAAAAATATTCATCATCTTCATCTTGGAAAAATTAATTTTTGTAAGTATTTTAATTCAATGAATTGATTATTTTGAAACAATTACATAAACTTTATATTATTTGGATTATTAGTATCCACAATTTTTAAGTAAACATGTGCTGTAGAATTTAAAATATATTCTAACAAAATTTAAGTAGAAATAACAAAAATCCTATTTATGGAGGTGAAAATATTTTTATATACATGTAAAATGTTTAAGCATTTCATCAATAAAACTTCGTCTTTTTCGATTTTTTTGCATAAAATATTTTGTAAAGCGGTTTTTAGTTGCCAGTTATCTTTGAATTGTATGTTTGTCAAGATATCTTTTTAGTAGTAGACTGTGGATTGACCTTGTTGTATGTTTTTCAAATTTTATAAAAACCACCAAATTTTACTAAACCATTAAATTTATATACAATTTTACGTCAAATTCAGTATGTTATTCATTATTCATGCAGTGAGAATAATTTTGAATAATTTTAATACTGTAAAAACGAAGTAGATTTACGTAAGTTTTTAAAGACGAATTCATTAGTATTGTCGCTTAGGTAAAAGAAACGGCACGAGTAAAACACATATATACATATACAAATCAGTATAGACAGAGGGAACCTGGGACCCTAGTGTAGACACCCAGTTCCCATTAAAACACTTACTTTCCCCACTTTCCGCCGAATTCTGGAAACATTCCATGTTGAGTGGTGAAACTCTACCTCGTTTTGTCTCATTACCAGAGCGAGGAAATGATAATAATGAGCGGGAATCGAACTAACCACAATATCTTTATATCAAACTTACTCTAGTTTTAAAATAAAACTAACATCAGACACAAGCAGAAGCGTGTCGACAGCACCATCGATCTACTGTTTTCCCCTATTATCGATTTGTCCGAGGATGCAATGCGGTACAATTGGCGCAAAGTGGTACGCTTAATAACTACTGGTATAAACTGGTTCGTGGATACCATGTTGTAATATGAAACGAGACTGATGTAAATACTAATAGAATTGCTTGTGGAAGATAAAATATATAAATTGGTTATTCGTTGTTTATATGTTTTCATATAGTTAAAGAGGTGGAGCTGATTGGTAGATAGTGATTGACTATATAAGCGATGATTATAAGTTCGATCCCGTTTACAAAAAAATTTTAACCTTACCTTTACTAGGTATTTTTTTTAATTTTTTTCAAGATGACAATACATTTGAATTTATTGTCATTTTGATTATAATAATACATACAGATTTGTCATTACAAAATTTTTTTCAAAAAGTCGTTTTAATATGAAATTCTCATGAATATTTTATTGTTAATAAGTCGTATAATCATCTTAGTTTAAAAGCTAAAAATTAAAAAAAATGTACCTGTATCTGTAATACATAAAGAGATAAAGAGCGGAGATTAAAACTGAAAAAAAAGATTATTACTTAATAATAATAACTAATTCGATGCATATACCTGACTTGAATTTTATGCTTATAAGCTCTTTAGATATTTTGCGGTGTCATTGATTAAAATGGTGTTTTTGATATTGTTATAAACCTTTCTACTGTAGTTATTTTGTTTTATACTTAAATCGGGATATGATTTTACTTTTACAAAATAGAACTTATATTTGTATATTAAAGTTATAATTTTCTTGTTTCAGATGCCCCGAATGATGCGAATTACATGATCGGAGGTGTAGTGATTGCTATGGCCCTCGTGGGGCTCATAATAGTGCTGCTGGCTCTCACAATCAAGTGAGTACATGTTATAATAATTGAACCTGTCGTGGCGCTGGAGCACACAGTAAACGCGACAGGTTGTGGGTTTGATTTTTATTAGAAGAAATCAAATATTTAATATTTTCGTTTCTTCGTTCTGGAGTCGAGGCAACGAGGGAGCGCGGCGTTAAGTTTCGCCACTCAACACGCAATGCCTTCAGAATTCGGCAGAATATGGGGAACGGAGTGTCTTAACACTGAGTACCTTCTGTATACCCAGCTGTGTGCGGGGTACAGCGTGACGCTAAAACAGATAACAGATAAAAATACCAGAAAATTAAACGGCATTTGAATATAGAATAATATATTTCATGAAACCAAACATGAAAAAAATTTATATATAAATAAATTTTGAGTACGTACAAAGCAAAAGCTTATATTTTTTGATAGATAAAAAATTTAAAAAGTATATTTAAAAAAGTACAAAAAAAATCATGTAAATTATACAGGAAGAATGTTGGCACAAGGCTTAAAATATCAGCCTTGATATAAGAAGCTATTGCACTTTAATACCCTCATAACCGAGATAATATCAATAGTGAGAACCTAAGCTGTAATAAAAATGTAGTAAAAGTCTTACGTGGACCATCACTTGGCTTTTACGACTTCTCTTATAAAAATGTTTAGTCAACGCGAGTGGACAGTGACCTCTAGGCATAATATGATTGTTTCTATCAGCTTCACGCTGTATCCCGCATGTAGCAGAGTAGGAAAAAAAATCTAAGTGTTACGACACTCCGCTGTCCACTTTTCGTCGAATTCTGAAGGATTCGTGTTGAATAACGGCACTCAATGTCGCGTTTTGCCTCGACACCAGAGCGAATATTAAATATTTAATTTCTTCGAGTGGGAATCGAATCCGCAACTTGTCACGTTTGCAGTGCCTGTGTTCCTACACCACGACTGGCCTCTATAATTATTTCTAAAGAAACATTTCCTATTACTAAAACCATAAATTTAAATGAGCAAAACAGTAAATATATTATAGAAAATTCGATATTTGCTTTATACTGTAATAAACCTAAAAGCTTTTACATTTTCGATCACTGCAAACGCAAAGTGAGATTCCATATACATCAGCTCTAATGAGTTTATAACATTTGGCAATATTACTCGGAACATATTTGTTCGAGGTCATTCATACGTTTGACTCGAGTATGAGATAACAAGTTAATACTACAGAGAATGTCATAACTATTTGGAAAAGTTTCACGTATTTTATAAATATTGGTAGTAAACACTAATATTTAGTAGTAAATACAATTTTTGTATTAAAAAGTATACTTTATTTTAGAACGGCGAATTTTGTGAAGCCCTACTTCTGTAATAGTAAAAAGTATAATAGTTACCAGTAGAAAGGCATTTATTTATGGATATATAAATGGAACATAGGCTTGTATGTATGTCGATCACCATATGTTTAGAACCCTAGAAACGTTAAATTCAATGGAAACAAAAAAACATTTCAAATTCGTCAACAATTTCTATAATATTTAAAAATTTTACTATGTAGTATTTCATGGATTTTTATTTCTGATTTCTTATATTATTACCAAATAGATTTAAAAAAATATAGGTAGATTTTGTCTTTTGTATATTTATTTAATTTTTTCACTTGAATTACTCAACATCTGCCTGATGATGTAATTGCTGTAGTTGAACTCACATTTCTGACAATTCAACTAATCACGGGCTCAAGGCGATAGAGCGGTCGAGACAGACGGCTGTCTATCCAAGGATTTATATAAGCATTATTTGTAAATCCTTTCGATTTAAATACATCTATAAATACACTATTGTCTTCCGTGACTATTTATAATCGGCTTTGAATTATGCATAGAATTTGTTTTCTTTTTTAATTATAAATGTTAAATAAATCATAGTAAATGTTAGTCTGTGGTTCATGTTTTTTTTTCTTGTATTAATTTATGTGGCGTAAAATCGTTCCAAAGTAATTTTTTAAATTTTTACTTGACATTCGAAAGTTCACACATTTGTATGGAAGCGGATCCATACAAATGTGTGAAATTTCGAATGTCTGTTTTATTCGTAAAGTAAAAAAAAATATAATAATTAAAATACTAAACATTTTTTACTAAATATTGGAAATAACTTAATTTAGCTATACTCAAACAAATAAAATCTCATCAAATCAAATCAAGTTTATTACGAATGTAATTGAAACATTTAATATTTTTTCTACGCTTTTATTATTCTAATTTCAACTTAAGTCCATCGTACAAACCTATTTCGTAGGGTAAATGATAAATTTAACACATAAAACATTTGAGGGTAGTTGTAAATTAGTTCTTAAGGGTACGTCATTACAGTTAAGGCTACGGTATCAAAGCTCGCGGTCTCATCCATTTTATTCTAGACATAATTGCTTTATATTCAGCGATTGAAATTAGCATAATATTATTTTTACTCAAAACGTAAAAATCTTTATATTAAGTGCAAATACTATTCAAGATGTTAATAACCATTATCAAACGCTCTGTCCGTCGACTCCTTAAAAAAATGTGAGTATTTATTTATTTTATCCAGATATAGGTCTATCCTATTAAATATATTCTGTAAATTTTTTATATTTGGTTAGTTCAAGAAGTTTTTAAATAAATTTGTTTACTTTTTAATTTTGACATTGATATTTTAGGTAAAAATTATCACTTTCCAAATTAGTCCAACCAAAGCCATAAAAAATATAAATTTCTTAAACATACGAAATAGATATGTATGTATATAGAAGTAAATAATATGAGTACAATTTTGTGAAGCCCTACTTCTGTAATAGTAAAAAGTATAATAGTTACCAGTAGAAAGCGGTTCATTCCTAGACGTGTGTGAAAATTATAAATTAACAAATTTAAAAATATATATATATGTTTTTTTACTTGCCTTGAAAATTATAGTTATAACGTGACATCGTGTCGTAATGTAAATTCATTTAGCTGTTAGGTATATATAGTTTTAAGTACTGATAAGAATTACATGTATTTAATGCTTATATTATATATCTATGTATACAGATATATATAGTATTAAATATTCCATTTATAAAAATACAACAATTAAGTAACTGACGATTGTCTAAAAACAATTAAAAAACAATTAATATTTCCTCCACAGTAAATTAGTCCTCAAGATGTTCCCATAGCAATTATGACGGGCCAGTTCATTAAAATTGAGTAGACTTATGCTATTATTTAACACGGTAGAAGATTACAAGTAAAAAAAAACAGTTTCACGCTGTATCCTACATACAGCAGGGTAGGCAGAGGGAACTAGTATTAAGACAGACGAGCACGCGTGCGAGCATTGCGTGTTAATTGACGGAGCTCAACGCCGGTATTTTTGGCTTGGTGCCAGAGAGAAAAAATAAAAATATTAAGAAATAATAATTCATTCTCGCAAGTGGAGATCGAACCCACAACCGCCGCGTTCCTGTCACACCATTGTCCACGACGGCATCTTAGATTGTAGATTACAAGTAATTAAAATATTATTCAACAATATACTACCAAGGTCTACCAGTGGTTGGTTGGATGGATGCCAGACCAGCCGTCTGGACATCGTGCTTAGCGGTAATCGCTGTGTATTTTAATTTTATCAAAATGTTTTTGTTCGCCATTTTTAAATCGCAAATCGAAGGCCGGTAAACGGTATTCTGGAATACCGCGGCTATATTAAATACCTGGTGTCACTATCACGTCGACATGTTGCTAATCGGTTACATACATCATTGGCTTAAGACTTATATATAGCTTTCAATGGTTACGTAAATTGAGTAAGTGTTTGAAAGTAACTTATGTAAGAAACTCTAAATACTTTTTTTTAAGTTTATTATCTTATGAATTCTGTGAGCTTAAACCCTCAAATCCGTTTTTGCAAACCGGTTTCAACTTCCATCTTAGAATTTCGTAGTAGGTCAATTATGACAACGAACTCATAATTTGTTTATTATAAATTTTCAGTATTGATTTTGTAGTTTCGATCTTCTATGACTAAAAAATTAATTTAATTCGGTATATCGTATCGGAATTTTGGAAAATCATCCTGAATTATACTAAAATAACGATTGACTAATGAAAAATGAGTCCATGATCAAAATAGTTTAAATATCTATTAATTTGAATTTATACAATTACGTCGGTTCGTTTATTTTTACCCTATTTAGTAGAAGTTACCTTTATATCTGTCTATTCTATTTCTTATCTATACTAATAATTCGTAATATAGATTAAGCTATAGCATCCAATAAACCTGCATAAAGTGTCCTGATAGTAATATCAGCAATGCGAACACAAGCTAGCGAACTCGTTAAACAATTCAATGAAATACATATTAAACGCGGCCATGCAAAACGTTATCGGAGGGCTTTCGCGTTGCGAGGTCGAGCCCCCATAACATAGCAATAAGGTAACGGGAGAGGTGCGTGCCTCGCCGCCACTCGCCACCACCCACCGGCGCGCGGTGGGTGAGGCGTGGTGCCGGGCCGCAGTCCCGCAGCGGCTGACCGCCAGTCTGCGCCAGCACGCGACGAGCGCCAAACGGCTGCCCCGCCTTGCCGCCCAGCTCCCGGAGTGTGTCTGTGCTTGTGCCCTGTGCCCGCCTTTCGATGCTCTTCGCTCCGATCGCCTTCGAGGCGATGAAGTGTAAAGAGGAAAACTGCGAGGTCGGCGTGGTGCTGGAACACAACTCCCTGATCGTTCTCTCCGTCAACAAGACGATAGTTTGCCTCTGCGGGAGGAACAAACACAGTCCCTTTGAGCGCGGGTAATAACAATATAGATGCTAGATTTCGCTCATGTTTTGCATGTCAACTTTAATGTATGTTGTAATGTACCGATTGAGTATTTATGATCCATATTCAACACATTATCAACAGAGAAACTAGTTTTCTGTCATACCAACTGTCACCAAGGTTGACATCTACCTGGTCAAGGTAAATACTTCGCAGTGTACAGATACCTTGTGAATGTTCGCATTGCACTCAAGTACCTAGTACAGTAGGTACCGGGTACAGTAGGTACTAGGTACCAGTAATAGTGCGTGCATGTAACTACGGACACTGTTACTTATTTGTCGATCGGTAATTTTATCCACTATACTATTCCATTTAAAATCTAACAATAGACATTGAGTTCGATCAATCAAATACGTAGTACGTACCTACAAAAACTATACCTACTGAGGATTGTACCAGGAACTGATCGTTGACCGCAACACCTGACAAGGTCGTGTCCGTTTGTGGCAATGACTTCTAAAAGTTAAATTTTGGGGTAACAAAAAGTAACCTGCTCTACGTAACTTCTACCTTCCCTTTCTTCACTATAGATATTTTACTGAATTTAAGTATGTAGACAGTCCTCCGACCACATGAGTTTGCCTCTGTTGGACGTATCTTACTAAGGTGTAGTTATCGTCATTCAGTAACTGATACAATAGATTACTTAATAATATCTATATTTATTTGAAGTTACTATTCATTTCATTCAATGCAGCCTTGAATACGAAAAAAGCCTCCCAAGTGAACGAATCTGACAATATAATGACAATTTGGTGACTTGCGAATGAAAAACTCTAATAGTACCTAAATATATGTATATAATAAATAACAATTATACTTGGCTTGTAGTTTGAAAATGTATGCTGTATGTTTTTTAACATTTATAAAGTTTTAAACAATACTGATGATAGAAAAGGAATTTAGATAACGAGAGTCGTAGGTTCGATTCTCATTACATATTTATTTATTTATTCATGATTTTATCATTAAAACGTAATATGAAACATTAATATTTTAAAATATGGGGTTAGTCGTGGCGCAGGGGCACAAAGTATGACTGTAAACGTTACTGGTTTTGGGTTCGATCCAAACTCGAGGAAAATGAAATATTTACTGAAAATTTATATTTCTATTTCTTCCCTCTGGTGTCGAGGCAAAGCGCGACGTTGAGTTCCGCCACTCAATACACAATGCCTCCAAAATTTGGGGGAAAGAAGTAGAAGAACGGAGTGTCTTAACCAGGGTCTACCCTGCGCTGTGCAGGACACAGCGTGAAGCTGATTTAATTTTTTTTAACATTTTTAAATCCTTTATATTATTCTTATACATTTTTATTTTATATAAAGGTATCATATCATTTCAATATACCTACAGGTGTAACGACTGTAATATACGTTGTATTTGTTGAGAACAAAGCACCGCTCCCGCTGGAATATAACGCTATTTATACACATCAATTATATGATGTTATTTGGATTGTAAATAAACATAACGATGTCTTTGTTCACTTTACAGTACATATTGTATTTAATAGATTCATATAAACGAATATTTTATAATATTAAAATATCTCTTAGCTTTTTTTCCATTATTATCGGTAGTAGTTAGTATCGGTCGAAATAATTACAGTTAACGTCTTATTCAAATATACATATTCATACACACAAATACAGGTGACTTTCTTTTAACCGTTGAGACTTATATAACCTGTGGTCAGCGTACGTAAGTTCGAGCCGAGTTATTTATAAACTTTATAAAACCATTATCAAGAAGCAATTTGCAATATCTAGGGAATAACCGAGGCCAGTGATAAGATACTTAAAATAGGTAATTTATATTTATATTATTATAATTCTTGTTAAATATTTTGATTTAAACGATTGTTATCTGGTTGATTCCGTGATAAGATTTTCGTGTTGCATTTGCGCATCACAAATTTGTTCATAATAATTAATTACTCTAGCATAGCCTATTACCATCTAGATTTTTAGTATAAGTGATAAGAAAACGGAAAATATTTACGCTAGTATATTTCTTCAGCGTCGATTTGAGAAGAAAAAGAAAAAATTATCAATGTCCCCGAAAATCCTTCAAATGATAAAAACGTCCTTACGTTAAATGTGAAAAAAACATAAAACGAAAAATTTTTTACTTTAGTATGGTATGGTGGGTATCAGCAATGATATTTGAATTTAAAATAGATCCACCGAATGATGGAGTTACTATTATCATTCCAAGGAGACGGTGTCAACAGTCGACTAAGCAATTCGAGACGAAACTGTTATTTTTAAACGTAACATTATCTACATCCGCCGTGCGATTTCTTTATTTTATTATAGTACGAGTAGGTACTATATTAAATTGAATTATATAATTTAGTTAGATAATGCTCTTTCCCGCAATTTCTCAATCGTAAACTATTAAGATTATTTTTAATCACTTACATTCTTTAGAAAAAAACTTCTTTAATAGTACTTTTTATATAAAAGAGTATTACAGCAAAATTTCTAAATTTTTATCTTCGATTTTTTTAAAGTTAGTCCACGATTTACCGTTGAATTGAAATATTTTTTTTAAATAATATCTAAATTGATATTTACAATTTTCTTCCATTATGATACTGGCGTGGCGTCTTATCTATAGAAATATTATGTTCTATTAAACGCCCATTGATCGCAATCATCGGAGCCATTACTTTGTTTAACAAGCTCTCCATACTTTGTGGATCATATTAAAAACGTACCCCTATTAACTCTCATCATCGATTGACGTCAATTGATATAAAAATATTAGTTTGTACATTAAATATTATAGTATTACCACGTAGAGTGCTATTCTCTACTTCTATTACTTCTTACTACAATCGCTTTGCTATTTTGATTTTTTTATTGTTTTTATTCATTAAATTAAGTAATAAAAATAATAACTTACACCCACAATATATAACATCGGGCTTTGTTTCGCATGAAACATTGTTTCATTCATCTCTCTTTATATTTACATCTTATCTTATGCCTTGTTCGTGGTCGTGAAACGTGTACACAAAACTACTAGTAAATAAAAACCAAATTTGTCATTCATTCTCAAGGTATCACTTAAGGCTTTACCGACATTGATGATATCCTCTAGACGGCTCTCAAGGGTAACAGCTTATAATGGCTCACTACCTGTATTTTTTATCCCGCATTCGAGTCAAAGTCCGGAGTCTTGCTTGTGTTGGGAACGTACTAAGGGCAATGCACCTTCCCGATCTCCCTTGCCCTGTAGCCCTACTTTTGCTGTTTTAGTTGGAAGCTTTCAATATACATCTACCCTTTTACACACCTAAATTACTCATTTGTTAGAGAGGGACGCCAACGTTGTGGATGTTGCGCTTTCTATATCCATAGACCCAGCTGTGCGTTAAATGTATATGATGTTGTGCATTTATATTTTATGGACTTCGAACTCGGTTGATGGTGAAATGTATCTCTCAGATTTGTGATTATCAGCGAAATCAATAGGAGCCTGCTCTTATCTACTTTAGTGCCTACAATAACGCCATTGAGGTCGAGCTCGCTGTTTACTTACGTTGTCACGACTGCATTGGATAGATTTACAGGGAACTTCTTATCTCTTTAATGTTAAATTGTAAGCAATAGATATCATAGGAATTAGTAATGATTGTTAACCAAAACAAAGCAATATTATACTTATTTATTTATAATTTTTCAGCGTTACGCTGTATCTCGTTCACAGCATGGTAGACAGAGGGGACTTGGTGTTAAGACACTCCGTTCGCCATTTTCCGCCGAATTCTGGAGTGGGAATCGAATCCATAGTCTGTCGCGATTATAGTCACAGTTTGTGGCCCTGCAGCACGACTAGCCTTAAACACTTATTATGACAACTGTATATCAAATGCGTATTCAGATTTCAGCGCAAGAATAACTAACAGAGACGGTCCAAATGATCCGATCACCACTCACAGCCGTTTTTCAAAACTAACTTCAGACGCAGTAACATCGTACTGTAGCAAGCGGTATTAACCAACGGTTTAACCATTCGATGCGTCATTACTGTGACGATAATATGAGAACGACCGATGATATCGCAACAGCCAACCCAACCGTTCGTAGTTTTTCACGGAAAACGGCCACATCGTCGAGCCCTCTCCTCTCCCCCCGGCTCCCATCTCCCCTCCTTCGCGCACCTCACCTCCCCGCGCTGGCGCCGCGTCAGACGCGAATATATAAAAGCCCTGGGCGCCCCTCCACTTCAACTCAGACGCATGGAGTACTCCGTAGAGGTCGTTTGGCACGAGCGAGCGCTTTGCTAGGCACCTGCCGGCCAATCTTCACGATAACATTCTAGTCACCGCGCAGCAGAAGCTAGCGCAACGCGGTGGTGGACCGCGCGCGTTCCTACGAGCAGTGATATGTGCAATAGCTCTACTTACAAAATAATTGTGATAATTTATTTAAATTAGTTATTAGTTAAACACGTCGATTAGACCGTAATACGGCTGTGAGTGAAATAAATATCGGATATGTTGTGACTGCCCGACTGGAACTTGTTACCTGTGATCCAAACCAGTGTTAGTTATTCTTGCGTTGGAGGATCTTTTGTTACCATGGTTGGGAACAACGGAACTATGATGGCGATTCGTATCGTCCACAGCAAGCTGCGCAAGCGCGAGGAACACTCGGCTTCGGTGCATCCTGCCGAAGCTGTGCTCCAGACTGCGCCGCAACCAACGGCTGATCCTCTTGCCTTTCGTCAGCAGCCCTTGTGGCAGTTCCCACCGCCGCTGCCTCCGCCTTACGTCTATCCTCACGATCAGGTTAGTAATATCAAATAAAAATAATCTTAGACCAATTTATAAACAAGAAGTTAATTTATAAACAAAATATTATGTTAATTCTGAAAGATGAAATCTTAGGTTTCTGTAACGCGAACAAATCACATGTGTGTTTATACTTGACCTAAATTTTCTATAAACATCACGCACATCTGATTTATATGTTGACTTTCTAGTAAAAGAATACGGGAGTTTAGAAAAGTTGCAATAGAAAGAAAAGGTGACTGGTCTAACTGCGTCCCCACCAAGAAGAGAGAGTTGAACGTATAACGACGATCTAAGTGCAAAATTTTAAACACTGGGACACGCTCACCGAGTAGAAAGCTGCAAGGCGAACATGTTGTAACCGTTCGACCTTCTTTCTTAAACGAACAAAGGAGGCTAATGCAAAGAGTTATGCTCTTAAAATTGCAGTCTCGTAAATGCGGTAACCTTAATATCACGGTCTACTTAATGCTCTTAGGCCCATATTTATAAACTACTCTCAAGTCTGAGTTCGATCTAGAGATTGAAAACGGCATCTCAAGATCGATCACAGACTTCAGAACGATTTATAAATACGGTTCCCAGAGACCTACGTATAAAAATCTTTATTCAGTGAGCGTTATTCAATGTTTTTTATAGTTCGTGTAGGACCACCTATGTAGAGAATATATTTATCAGGAAGCAAACATTGCTAATGAGTCTTTGAATTCAAGGTTTACTTTATATTTGTGACCTCCAAGTATTGGCCATGTTCAGTTTCTAGATAGATTCACTTAGAAATCATAATGAATTCACAATATTATCTAACTAGTTCAGTCTACCATAGACTTTCAAAACATGCAACTGATATTTTTAAATAAGAGTCCCAATGCCAAACAAAAGTTGTTTTAAAATGTCTGACGGTTATATTTAGTTAAACGACAGTTACAAAAGTTCCCGCGTACAACTTGCTGATAATAATAATATTTAATGTTCGACGGGACGGCCTTCTTTCAACGTTTGGCTGGCAACCGATACTTAAAATAACTTGAGAGTGTTTTGTCACTGGAAGTCTCTTATGATAGACCCCTTTGGGATCTAACGGAAACCTTTTTATTTGTATCAATATACCCAACATTCCTCATATACTGATTGTAACTTAACGAGTACTCAAAGACCTTTGTTTCTATTATTACAGGACAACTTGATGCAGCCTATCGGTAACGAGCGAGCAAGTTTTCGCAGTTTACGTAAGAATATCGGTGGTCGTTGGAAGCGACTCGTTAAAAAGAAGCCCGAACAGGAAGTGTACACGATCCCGCCTGAGCTTAAGCCTCAACTGAAACAAATATACGTGTACTAGCAACTTTCTAAGAACAGCATAGAAGCGGGATACTTCGATGCCACTTCAAGACCTGCTCCAACTGGAAGTTCTGTAGTTATAACTGATAAAGTCAAATTGTAAAAATTTTAAATCATATCTATACTCGAATATCAAATTTTAAAAGAGCAATCTACGCACGGGCCGATGGCCTATTAATTATCTTCGAACATATCTTTTTCGACCAATTAATTCTATTGACCAATGTTAATCTTCTTTCATTCAACACTTCATTGTGATTTTAAGCCTAGATGTATTAATAAGTATTAGAACGCTGGTGTCTGAGCGTTGTTCCGTTATTGATATTTGAATGTTGAATCATGAGTGATAGTCCAATGAATTAGTTTAATTTTTAATTTAAAGTTACGTATGAAATTAGGAAAATGCGGTCGCGCATACTAGTGACGAAAATCCAATAATAATGATAGACACTGGATGCCTTTTTTTGTAATTATAAATAACTATTTAGGGCATTTCGTAGTTGATTAATTTATTTCTAGACGTGATCGTTTGTAGGTGAATTTCGATCAAATAATGTCATGGAGCTCTGAAAACGTAAACTGACAAAATCTGAGCAAGTGGTTTAACACCTCATTGTTGGATGCAGTATTTTATATCGAGCATTTGTTGTTGAGTTGCGAGTGAGACTGAAGTATTGTTCAAATTAACTAAAATATGTAACGTGACCGGTTAAATAATCATTGATATTGAATATTGTATCTGATATTTCGAAATATATCTCTTCTGTAAATTACGCATGACCTACTTGTTAATGTAAATGTTGCGTTACTAGCATGCTTTGGTAGTGTAATTTTCAGGTTTTCGCCCGGTCTTATCCTACTGTGATATATTTTAAAGAATAAAAATATTGATGAAAATTGAGTTTTGAATTCGCCTTCACCTTGTCAATTAACAGTGGGAACGGACCGTCGGTCGAGAATTGTGATAGCTCATATTGAGCCTGATATTCTGATGAATAAGTAGCTAATAGGTATAATAGAGTCAGCCATCATTATATATTTTTGTTTAATCTATATGTTGCAAAGAATACAATGTTATGTAAAATGTATTTAACGTTTATTGTGTGCGGTTACTTCTGTTTAAAAACTGTAATCAATCATTGACGTAGACAAAAATAAATTTCATCGCGCCAATGTTACTCTTTGTTTTATTTTCCTTAATTAATTATAATGACGAAATGACTGTTATCTAATATACACAGTAAATAATAAGTATTATTAATAATATCAAGTTTTACATGGATTCGAGGTCGGGTTGCAATATACACTTTAATATCATATGGCCCACGGTTGCCGCAAATTATCTTTAAATATACACGTTGGTACAAGGATATTAAAAAGTAAATGGTTAGAACCTACTCTCAATGCACGACGTAGCATTGAAACATTTAAATACTAACTCATGGTCATAAGTCTACCTAGGTAGTGTCGCCATCTATTACGTTATATTGAAATTTTGAGAAACTATTGCCATCTAGTGGGTTTTTACTGTACTACATCGCCTTTAATAATTCGTAGTATCGTCGTTCCTAGTATACACTACAGATGACAATAATCACTAGG
>DWAP01001720.1:0-15054 GCA_018230625.1 Heliconius eleuchia
GAACTTTGCCACCAATACCTACGACTCGATTACGGAATGAGGCGTATGCGCGTTAAAACTGTGGTTTCATTTAAAGTGGTGCTGAAACTTCCATCCTGTATAACATGATTTTCCTCAATACATTACACTATTGTAGCGCACGTTGGAAATTGGCTGACATTACCCGATATTTATAAAGATAGGTTTTTTTATTTTCACAAACGCAGTAGGATAAGCCAACATTTTGAAACAATGCAAGTAGTAGTGGGACTCAACGCCGCGATTTATCTTATTACCAGAACAAGGGAATGAAAATATTTCAATCCATCCAGTGGAAATACAACCCACGAGCGTCACAGGTTACAGTCAGGCGTTGTGCCGCTTCGCCACGAGAGTATACATTGAATATTTAACTTTTTCTTTCTTCTGCTTGGAATAGATTAGTGCGTATTGGCGCACTGTTCTATTACCCAAGGGTTATATTACATAGACATATTTGAAAAAATAGTCAAAATTACACAACATTACTCTTTTACAATATATTAAAAGTTTTATCGAATAGATAAAAAACATGTAAATATAAGATTATACAAAATTATTGCTTTCAAATAAATAAATAATCTTCACTATAATTGTTGTTTTTAGCTTTTAATTATCAAAAATACAATCTCACAAGGAAAGAATTACAAAATTTCATAAGGAAGGGATTACAAAATCTCCATTACAGATTGCCGATCATTTAAAAAGTGATAGTATGTGAGGATGGATGTTTGTTCCATTTTTACGCAAGAACTACTAAACAGATTTAGATGCAATTTAAGAGTACCAGCTTTTACACCAGAAAAATACATAGACCTATTTATTATATTGTATTTATATACCTAAAGATTTTGTATAATGAATTTAACGTATTTAAGCGGGCGAAGTTGCGTGTAGGTCGCTAGTTGCATATAACCTTTATTAATAACGTAGTTAATTTGAACCGAGCGCTCGATCGACATATCCGAAGCACCGCAAATTTAATTTTCATTGCACCCAAAATCGTTGTACAGTATAAAATTAACCTTAATAATTAATTAACAGATTCTAAGTTATTTATAAAAGATATTTAAGAGTATGGTTATGGGATGAGAATTAATTAACTTTTTTTTTTTCACCGCGTGCGGTATTACGGTTCACCACCAAATATATAATTATAACCAGAAAGTCAAAAACGGAGTGCCTTAACACTAACATCCCTGCGCCTACACTGTAATGTGCAGAGAAAAATCTAAAGCTACAGAACAAAATTCTATATAGTAAGTGAAAAAAAAATATTCGCTGGGTGCCATTTTCGTTATACCATTGAACCGTAAAGTAATAAACTAATTTTTACTTAATATTCTCAAGATCTTATTAAGTTCAAGAACTGACAACAAGTTACCATAACAAATTATGTATAGATAATTAAAAATTATTTATTAATTAGAATTACATTAATGTGAGTCTGTTATTGCCCAGGGGCACAAGGGTGTGACTGTAATGTGACGGTTGTGGGTTTGATCTCCATTCTAGGAAACGAAATATTTAAGTAAATTTATATTTCCATTTCTTCACTCTGGTATCGAGGCAAAGAGCAGCGTTGAGTTCCGCCACTCAAAACGCAATACCTCCCAAATTCGGCGGAAAGTTGGGAACAGTGTCTTAACACTAAGTTCCCTCTCCTTACCCTGCTGTGTGCGGTATACAGCGTGAAGCTGATTTAATTTAATTTATTAATTACTAATTAAAACAAACCAATTCAAGCATACTATGAAAGAGACATGTACAAAAAAATTTAAGTATTCAAAATGAAATATAGCTCAATTTTAATGATAAGATAACTGGAATGTGATAATGCCATATAGTGCCAGATTAAACTAATGTACAGTTTATTGCTTATAAAGTTATATTAACAAAAAATATATATTTTACACTTTAAACCTAGCTTTTACTCACCAGTTTTTTTGTTAATATAACCAAGTAAAATCTAATAACTGCCTGTGCATCATCTTAAAGAAATTCTGATCGTGGCCACAACAGTTATCAATTGACTACTAATACACAAAATGAATATTAAAATTCAAATAAATAGCCCCTGATATTAACAAATTCAATCAAACAAACACTTCAGCTTTTAATATTAGTTTTAATGGAGTAGGAATGAGATTTAATGTAGTAGAATCAATGTCATTGTTTGTTTGTGCTTTAATCATTTCATTTATTTTAGACAATTTTAGAATGTGTAAAACACAATGTTTATGGATTTCCTTGATTGATCTTAGTGTTAAGACACTTTGTTCCCATTACAACTTCTCTTCGTAAATTTTCTCTGAATTCTGGAGGCATTGCATGTCTATCAATGATGCACTTTGCGTTATTACCAGAGCAAGGAAACAAAAATATTAAATATTTAATTTTATCAAGTAAGAATTGAACTCACAATCAGTCACATTTATAGGTTTACACTTGTGACCCTGCGTCACGATTCATGTTACATATATTATTATATATCCATCATTGAGTTTTTTAATGTAGAATTACACTTCTTTTAGTTTTAATCAAAAGTAGGAACAGTGATGTAGAAAAAAGAAAATAGTCTTTTTATATAAAAGAGAAAATATTTTCTTAAAGGATTTATAATAAGGATTTATGTTAAATATACTGCTTTAAAACATAAGTAAAACGATCACCACATATGATTAAAGCTATGAGGAAAAAACTACATCTAAAATTAATCATTATGAAAAACACCACATGTATATTTACAACCCTTTTGCATATGAAACTTCGCATGAAATGCACACACATAACCATAATTTTTTTTACTTACATATTCAAAATCCTTAAGTGCTAATTTGTATTTTCCTAGGGACATGAACGCAGCCGCCCGTCTGTAGTAAGCCTTAGTGTAAAACTTATCTATTTCAATGGCTTTAGATGCATCATTTAATGCATATCCAAAATTTTCTAGCCTTAAGTTGGCTATACTTCTATTAGCATAGTACACAGCGTTATTTGGATTCTTTTCTATTGCTTTAGAATATAATTCAATTGCACCGTCGTAGTGTTGCTCTGAAATGAAGGTTAGAATTTATCCAATTATAATATATAAAAATATGTAAGTCAATTGTATCATATTGTCGTAGTGTATGTACAATGTGTTTAACTTGTATATCGTACGTACTAATTAATATATTTATGTTAAATATAAAGAACACTCACTTTTAAACTGTTCATTTGCTTCATTTTTCAATTTCTCCGCCGACTCTATATCTTCTTGAGACACAGGGGCAGATAGATCCCCGTTATCAGACATTGTTTATTAACAACACGCACGATAAAATAAAACTTTTATACGCAACTATATCGTTTATTCATGTGAAAATGTGATTTTTACGACACTCAAAATTACATGCTATCCGCGAACCCGGAAAAATGATTTGATGGAATAATGAATGAACGATTTACTGAATGACTGATTGATTTAAATGTTGCTACTCGTCAATGAAGTATTTAATACTGACAGCTCTTTTGTCGATGCTTTCTAGATTTTAGGCTGGTTTTAGCATTAAACAATTAATATTTTATGTTAGTTTTAATTTTTTTTAATGTAATCAGCACATAGAAAAATAGAAATTAAATAAAATTTAAGTCTTATTTATGTATGTGCTAATTTGATTTTAAGATTTTTCCTTTTTTTAATTTGTATTATTTTATCATTCAAAAAATAAAAAGTAGTGAATCATTGTATTGACTTAAGAATGATTTTTTTTGAAGGATTCTGAGAATCACACTTACAGATAGAGATAACTTAAATTGCACGCATGATTAGATATATTATATATTAAACATTTTAACAATAAATATTTAAGACTTTTAATTATTTAATTGTTATTATTTTAATTCGGTGGAAAATATGAAACGGAGTATCATAACACTAAGTTCCTCCCTCTACCTACCCTCTACCTACCTACTTTGCTGTTTACGTGAAGCTGATTTTTAATTAATTTAATTGTATTTATCTTCGATATTATAACGTGTCCATATACATTGCTAAAGAATAAAAAATGATAGGTGACTAGAATCTAAATTACTTGTTTTCACAGATATTTTAATTTTTGTCTAGAGAGATCATGGCCTGAAGGCCTGGACATGATCTCGGCTATAATTAATTTTAAAGACACTTTATGTAGAACCATAGACTAAACTTAACTTAGTTTCACGCTGTATTCCTAGCGAAATAGTCAGAGAGAACGCTGTAGCGCCACACGCTACAGTCTCTACATAACTCTTTCGCCTCGTCTACTGCCATCAACCTCTACGTACATGCCCTCCGGGAGGGTCCTCGTGCTTTTTACGTGACGTTCCTCTAGTACCTTTGATATTGTGTTTTAGAAGGTCAACCGAGTCTCTCTACCTTCTCTATTTCTCTTACCGCTCATTTTTTCACCATAAACCATTTTGCCATTCTTTTATCACTCATTCGTTCGACGTGCCCAAACCAGCTGAGAACGTTCTTCTTCCTTTCTCACCCATACGCCCAAACGTGCAGCTGTGCTGACGTTTCTCCTTCTCATCAAAGCATACACCAGTAATACGCCGTACCGGCAATACGCCTTTCTGCATCGACGGATACGAGATGTCGTATCTTCCATCTCACTACTTTATTCACTTCACTTTCACATTCTTATGACTTGTTGTAATATCTTACTATTTACACTAACTAGTCTATCCGTGATCATGCAGAGGGAAAATATCATATCCATCCTTGGGTCTCGCAAAACAACCCTACATATAACTACAATACAAAACACTACAATTTCGGATTTCCCTATGGCTTGCACAGTCTATATGTGGATCTTTGCATTTATACAAAAGCACAAATACTGCACCTCGCCAATAGCCTAAGATCTCTTCCGATTTCCAGTATAAATTACATAAAAAAACTGGAACAAGTCCAAGACGCATAGATTTTTCACGCCTCATCTTTATCTGTACTTTCGTTTGGTGCTCTTGCTATTTATACTCTTTCCTTTGCTTATAGCTCTTTTTTACTTACAGAAATATGTAAAAAAGAGCTATAGGCTGTGTTTTGAGTCCATTTATTTACTAAGACAAACAAAATAAAATATTTAAGTATTTCATGACCAGGAAAGGTTAAATAAATAAAAAGATTGTCGATAGTCTGAAATAATTTATTTAAATATATTCTTTATTGTCACATATATGGTAGCCTATTAAAATTAATCATTGAACATTTATCAATTATAATTTTATATTCTTTTACACCTACTTTCTATTGAAACTTAATTAATTATTAAACTTTATATTTTCTATTACTACTACTAAATACGTTACAAAAAACAAAACGCACATTGTATTTTGTCCTAATCCTAAATCTCGATTAACGAATTTTGAATTATATACTACAATAAATGTAAAATACTGCATAAAATCATAATAATAATACTGCTTCTAACAAAAATGGCGCTGGACGGCTCGTCGCAGTCGTCATTTTGTTCTACGCTTAAGAAGTAAGATTGATTGAGTTCTTGTCTTGTTTCGATGAGAGAGTTAATGACTTGAGCGCCCTGAGGAAGAAGTGTACGCGTGCGACTTAACTTCCATACTCCAACTGTAAAAAACAAATACATTTTAATTTCTAAATATCACTTTAAAAATTTTTGTATGTAATATATAGACACAGTTGTTAAGGGAAGGCGCAACGCTATTACGATTAATGACAGATGTTAATCATAATGGCGTCAATATTTAAATAATATTATTTAAATATTTGTTAATATTAAAACATATTTTTAAGTACTTTATAGAGATTTATACGATTCTTTTTTTTCATGCGGTATCTTGCACATATTATTATATCCAAGTTATGAATTTATTACTGTAAAAAAGTATTTATTTAGTAATAGAAATATTTTTTTTTATCCAAACGAATTTGTCCACATTCATTAAATCATATCCAAATCAGTTATGTTATATTCTTACTCTGATTTCACATGAAAGTTTTATATAAATTATAATATCTTTATTGAACTATAGAAACAAAAATTAAATATTTCATATTTTTATTACTTAGTTCGTTTGGATTAGTTTTATATAAATATAAAAAAAATCCAAACGAACAAAGTAATAAAAATATGAAATATTAAATTTTTGTTTCTATAGTTTAATAAAGATATTAGTAATTTAAAATAAACGTACCTGAGCGTCTGTAAGGACCAACGTTGACACAGCTGTACGCTAATGAATACGACTGGTAGTCGGTGGCGAGGACATACAACTCCATTGATACCATCTGCGGTTCCGGATCTAGAAAATGAAAAATAATATAATAATTTTTTGGGCACACAGCGAAAAATTATTGAAACTAGATTTAATTTTTATGTTTGAGCTACTTTAGAATCATTGTTTGTTGAGAACTGATATTTTTTTTATTATATGAATAATAAACAAATCAAAATTCTTAGTATTAAACAATTAAATCAAATTTCTTAGTAATAGTAAATAAAAAACTATACATACACATACACTTACCATCAGTAAATCGTATTGGTAGGTTAACAAGAAGCTTAGCGCTACCATCATCAGAAATAAGGGTTGCATTTCCTGGTACACTGTCGAGGACGCCATCAATAACTTGCCAGTTCAAAACGTCTACGACTTCGGTATTCTCGTTGAAGGTATACCTTGCGCCCACGCATGTGCCGTTTTCATGGATTTGAGGGTATTTCTCTATTTGATACCAAACGCCAGAGTACTGCAATAAAATAGGTACTTATATGTAAGTGTTGCTCAAGATTGACTGATTCTAAAATTATTGATTAGTTGTGCATTATTTTTTTTATTATTTATATATATTATTATTTTGTTCTATACATACAAAAAAAAATTAAAAGGTCTTTTTTACCTTACTTACTACGTAATTCGATCTTTATTAATAAGATAATCATCCAAATATGCACAATAAATATTTGCACCCTATCCCTATTTTAATTTGCTATTTCCTCTGCCTTAAGGTTACCTGGCAGAGATTGCTATTAAGCAATAATTGTACATTTAGATTTTTTTTTGTACATTTAGATTTTTTTTTATTGTATTTCTGTATCGTTTCTTGGGTGTACAATAAATAGTTATTATTATAATTATTAATAAATACATAAATGTAGAGCAAGTTAGTAAAGCCACCAGCTTAAAATAAAAAGGTAAAGTTTGTGAAATTTTAATATATAAACTCACATTAACTGCGCTGAAATTCGAAACTACAGGTATATTTTGATCACAGTTTCCAGGTAAGATGACCGGATTTCCTGTAGGTTCGGGATAATGGAAGCATGCATCATCAGACTGATTCACGTTTTGGAAGAACTGTGGTTCTAAAGTCTCTTCCCTCTGGATTGCAGCGGCTATTGCGTTTTGTGCGTTTTCACTTAGTTCCCGAGTTTTGCTGTACTTCCCGCTCCAAACTATATAATAATTTAAATTAAGTAAATCAATCTAATATAATACTTCACTTAGGTTTACAACATGTTTGCAATTTGATTTGAAAAAATATAGATTTTCTTTTAAAAAATATTTTCAGGAATTATAAATGGAAAACAAAGAGATTTTTTTACTTCTATAGAAGGGATTTTTAAATTAATCTAGGAACTATTAGTGGCATATATTATTAATTTTTGTTCTCACAGTAGAAAAGTAAAAATATGGAAAACTTACCTTGTCTATAATTCGAGTCAATATTTTCACACGAGTACAGAAGTGCATAGTCATCGTAATCAGTTGCCAAGACCCATACATCTGAAAAAAATATGTTTGCCTTGAAACTTTTAATCATAGGTTAAAAAAAATGGCCCGATTGTTAGGGCACTTATGATAAGTTTCTGTTCCGATCAACTTATTATAAGGGATTTTTAATATTTGTATAGGACTTTACGCTGTTTTAAAAATATAGTAAGTTCAACGAGTCATATCGGCCCCGAAATTTGGTGTAGATGGCTGCGCAGAGTCGATTTTAAGATTTTTCTTATTTTAGATTATTTTCGAAGGCATACCCTAATTTCAAGGCATCGTACCTACTATATAAAATAAAATATATCTTTATAAAAATAAAGACTATTAGGTATTTATGTTTTACAAATACTCACCGACACTCTGTCCATTCACAGTTCTAGTCAATCTTCCATTGTTGCTAATAACCACATCACTTCTGTTAATTCGAGCTGAGAGTCCAAACACATTTGTATCAACGACTTGGAATGTATTACCAACTTGAGAATATTCGGAGCTTATGCATGTTCCCCTGTCTTCGTTAGTCGGATAGCTTTCTATTTCGTGCCACCAGCCTAGGAACTGAAAGTTAAAGTAAATATTTAGTTAAAGTAAATATGTAGTTAGACTCAGAGACCAAAATATAGCCAGAAAACTAAGTACGAGATATACAAATCAAAAATTTTTAGAGGAAAATTAAGATAGGGTTTTTCTTTTTCCTCTCAATATATAAATTAGTTTATAGTGACTGCCACATGCAGTCGATTAAATAATATTTTTTTATTTACATTTATTTTAATTATACCTACCCTTTGCGCATCAAATCCTTGTACACTCTGAATATTATCACATTGTCCTCTAAATCTTGGCGATTCGTTCTTATTGACCTCTGGTACGTAAAAGCAAGCTTCACGGCTTTGATTTGCTGGTTTGTAGAACTTTTCGTTGAGGCCTTGGGTATTTGATATGATAGAGTCGATGATGGGGACCGCTTGAGGCGACAGCGTTGTACTACGGGATAACTTCCAGCTGCTCACTGCGATTTTATTAACAATATATATAATTAGGAATTTACTTTTTCATTGTAACTTCTTGGTGGTATTAATAATATATCTTTGTTTTTTTTTAATAATATTATTTGAGTCCCTTTGATTAATTTAAATATACAGTGAAAAATGTTCTCTTAATAAAATAAAAGTATTAAATTTAAAAACAAGCTATTTTCTAGCTGAAGACTGTTGACAAATATTTTCTAAACTACTCATGCATAATAAGAAAAAAGTTTTTTTTAATATATTATATGAACAATGAATATATAATATATAGTTTACTTTACCTAGTCTATTTCCACTGGGAAGGTTTCTACAACTGTAGACTAGCGAGAAGCTTGTGTAGTCTGTTTCAAGCACATAGTAATTGACCACGCTTGTAACTGAAAAAATAATTAAATATTAATACAGTTCATGTTTATAAACTAAAAATTTCTTCTATCTTCACGCTGTATCCCGCATATAGTAGGATAGACAGAGAGAACATAAGTGTACCAAAGCGAGGAAATGAAAATTGCCTCAAGTGGAAATCGCACTTACAACAATCGTGTTTATGATCAGATACTAAGTGATGAACGAATTGTTCAATTATTCAAATATTACAGAAGAATTTTCGAAAACATTTTAAAATATACTGCATCTTACTACAATGCTACCATAACCATTTCTCACAAATACACGATTTTGGAGAACATTGGCGTATCTACAAATATTTTCTAGGACTTTAGCTTTGAACAGATATGTTCGTGTAAATGTTGTTTTAATTATTCAGGGCATTTTTTTTTGTAAAATTTCTCTCGACCATTCCAATTCCTATGCAGATATTGGAGAGCAAAAAAACTCTAGTCCTCGTTAATTCTGGGATCTCAGTAAATAGATTAAAAAACCCATTTTAAAGTAGAAATCTTATTTTATCTCACATTTAGTGGAATAATAATGCAGAAAGAACTTAACTAGGACTAAAAGCTCCATTCCTCACTTATTGAATAAAAAAATAACAAAACAACTAACCTCCATTTTGCAAAACGAATGTAACTTCCAAAAGTCCGCTACCATCATTAGACGCGACTACAGCAGTGGCGTATTGTACGGCAAGTTCTCGGTTAATCACTTGTGTATTAAGTACGGTGACGCTACTGCTAACGTTTGACGCGCTGTATTGTGCGCGTGGGCATTCGCCAGATTGGAACGGTTGTGGGTAGCTTGCGATTTCATACCATTTGCCGAGATACTGCAAATATATTGATGTCGTTAGTAATTTTTTGATGTAGTTTGTTAAATATATTTTTTTTATTATTTTATTTGATAAGTAATTTCTAGAACATTCTTACTGAAACCGTTCATAAGCTTCATACACTTCCCCCAATACCCACTTTTGTGCAATTTTCGAGACGAGTGTTGAGTGATCTCGCTCAACGCTGTGATTTGTTTTATTATCAGAACGAAGAAATAAAAATAATTTATTCCTCCAACTGCCATCTTGATGGAAAAAATGGCAAATATTTTTGATTTTCAAAGAATTATGTAGTTTTTGTAGTTTTAAGCTTGATAAGACGTATGTTTGGATCAATTTGTGTTACGGATGGGAATCAAACCCACTACAATTTGATATAGTTTCTTGTACTACTGTTTTACCTTTATGCCATAGAATTCACCCGTAATTACATCATATGAATAAAGACCAGAAAATTCTACTTACATCCTGAACGCTAAAGTTGGCTTTAGCTCTAATACTTTCATCACAAGGACCAATCAGTTCTATTTGATCAGGTAATTCCGTATATTCGGGGTAGTGGAAACAGCCAGTTGTATTTTGATCGGTTGTTTCATAATAGCCCTGGAACAGGTCGCGTGTCCTATTCACGACGTCCACTATACGATTCTCAGCATTTTCTGACAGTCCCTGTTGAGACCTGCTTAGTTTCCAGCTGTATACTGTGTAGGAAAATGTATTTTTATGAAAAAATATAAATATAGTCTTATTTCAGTGCAAGCACGACGATTGTGGATTCGGTTGCCATTCGGGTAAATGCAGTATTATTTATTCATATTTTAATTTCTTTGGCGACAAGGCTAACGCGGCGTTTGAGTTCAACACGAATTGCCACTGCACTATATTCCCCCTTCTACACTTTTATGTGCGAGCTAAAAAGTCTTCTTTGACCATAATTACAGAGGGGAGGAATAAGAAATAAATTATTTTCAATTTAACTAAATTAAAAAACAGTTAATTGGATACTAAATTTGTATTTGATTTGTAAATATTAGTTTTAATGTAAATGTTTCTTACCTTGTTTAGATGAACTGTTGAAGTTGACACAACTGTACAATAAGGCGAAATCATTGTAGTCAACATCCAAAACGTAGAAAGTTGTTGCAAAGTTCACTGTAAATTAAAACAACATAAGTTCTGCTACTGAACACGTAATATCTCGAATTCAATGTAAATAAGTATGTACTCTGTGCATACACTTTTCGCTTTTTTAATTAATAGAATATTAGGATTAAAAAATATAATATTTTCAGATAATTCACCCACGACCACCTGCATCTTAGTACACCCTCAACTACTCATTTTAATTAACGCTTTACTCACATTATTCTGATATCGAAATTTACACATCACGTAGTTAAACACTAATTAACGACTCTGAGTGCGTTTGTTTATTGTTATATTTTAAGCATATTTACCAATACATATATTATTTATCATACCTCCTTGCCCGGTTAGATTGACATTTAATATTCCCTGTCCCGTTTCAACGGGAGTGGCAGGACCGATCAAAGTAATCTGCCTTTCGTTAAAGACAATGTTTTTGCTCATCGTGAATTGTTGATTATTGACTTCAAATTGTGCGGAAACACACTCTCCTTCCTGCAACTCAGAGGGGTAGCGAGAGATTTCGTACCACGGGCCGGAGAACTGAAATACATTAATGACCAATGAAATAATATTATATTACAGAGGAATTTAGCATTAAACAGAGTTGTTAATGATAATAAGAAACATTCGGGAGCTTTTGGAATTTCAGGCACTTATTTAATGCTGTGTAATTTTCGAATATTATAGACACTCCATTCACATGTGGGGAATGGAGAGCAGAACATATAAATAAAATAAAATTTCAAAACTGACCAAACTGGAATTGAAGTTGTTGACAACGGATAAGCTGCTAAAATCGCACTGTCCGTTTTGTATGACGGGACCGCCGTTATTATTAGGATAGTAGAAGCAATTCTCATCGCTATGTCCTCTTTCAACGTAGTAGTCTTGGCGGAGGACTGGGATAGAGTTCATCACGGTATTGATGGTGGTTGCTGCAGCAGAAGCGAGAGATCTCTGCCTGCTGAGCTTCCAGCTTCCGACTGTTTGAGAGAAAAAAATATATGATGCTAAGTATATGTAGCAATATTTTTTGTTTGTTTATATGTAAAAGTGAATAATTGTGATTAGTCCTATATTATATGAAAACTAATGATTCTTAGCCTAAGTTGGTTAACATTTAAATTTCCAAGATATTTAGTGTAAGGTGACAGACTTTTGACACGACTGTTTCGGATTCGATGCTAACTCAGAGGTACAATTATAATTAAATTATTTTCTTGTCCCCGTTCTGGTAGACAAAACGCAGCGTTGAGTTTCGCCACACACTCCAGTCTTACTTCAGTCATTCCACGCATACGTAATGTCTATAAAAAATTAAGTCGAAAGTGGGAAATAGAGTGTCAAGTATCAAGGTTTCCTCTGCCTACTGATGAAAAGCGTAAAAAAGTTTTCATTGGTCTGGGGATAAAATTTTAACTAATACCAATGGTAGGTATGTTCTATAGCTTTATATTGAATTGATTATGGTTCCTCTGTAAAATAATTTTAAACAATCGTATTTGCTAATTTCCTAAAGATTTCGATATTATTTAAAAAAAAACCAAATAAATGGAGAAAGAAGTGACTGCAAGTATCTCTATTTAAACACATAAAAACAAAGGTAACACAAAATATATTACATGTATATTTCCAATAAAATACTTACTTCTATAATATTCTTCGTCGATATTACTGCAAGAGTACACGAGTGCGTAGTTCACGTAGTCAGTGGACAGAACCCAGTATGGTGAGCTTGTTGTCACTGAAAGTATTAGGCGTAGCGTTATTTTATATGAAATTATTGAAGCCATCGCGGTGCATTACGGGCAGCGGATTTTAATCTCGAAATTTGGTGGGTTCAATCTCCTTGAAGAATAATGATTTATTTTAAGTTATTTTTCTTTCTCCCTACTGGTAAACAATGCATGGCAAAAATAGATTCCCCTTGCCTTTTGTTCTCTCTGCTATGGGCAAAAACGTGAAGCTGCTTCATTATTATATTTATTTCTTGTATTTTTTAATTCATAGATTTAAAAAATTAAATTTATTTTGATATATTACAAGAATATACTATATTACAAATAAATCTTATGCCGAAACACATGTGTGATTTATTACTAAAAAAACCCTAAGTTACTCCTATTACCTCACATGACCTATCTCAATCTCAATATAAAAAATAAGCGTAAATACCAAATTATATAAACAAACTTACAATTAGTACCAGCGATTGGGAACGAGACACTCAGTTTAGCTTCACTAGCATTTCCTGCGAAGACAGCTACACCATTTATAGTGTCCAACTGTTGTCCCACGACTTGGGTGTTGTAGACGTCCACTACTGATCCTAGAGTGTAGGTCGCGGTCGGGCACGTGCCGTCTTGGAACCGGACTGGATAGCTTTCTATATCGTACCAGGTGTTCATGTACTGGATATAAAAATTAAAAAAGGGTAATTAGTTTAATTATTTGGAGTTCTGAAGAAAGAAGTCTATAAAAAGGTGAAGTTAAAAATATTGTTTTGCACTAAACGATATTGTAGATTTGAAGAAATAAATTATTGTTTTGCAACCGTAAATGCGACACAAAAAGTCAATAAAAAAAGTAATATAATTAAAAAATTACACAGATAATTAAAACTAAAATTAGTTATATGCATGTACAGTTATCGTGGATAATTGCGGGTTCAACTTTAAACCTTGATTTAACATTTTTATTTAACATTTAAAAAAAAATACAAAATTTTCTTGTTTTGGGAATATTAATATACAAGTTTACATGTTATACTCACAGCTGTGGCATTGAAATTCGTAACAACAGGGATGTTCCCATCGCACTGCCCTCTAAACACCACGGGACTGCCATCCGCCTTAGGATAGTAGAAGCATGCACTCTCTGAATGTTCTACACTGGAGTAGTACCGTTGGTTGAGGACATTGATGGAATTGATGACGCGATTGATTTCAGTTGTCGCGTTCGCGGACAGATCTCTAGTCCGACTCAGCTTCCATGAGTATACTTGAATTAGAAAAATAATAACATATAAATATTGGCTTTATTCTGAATCTTTTTAGAGGCTCATTATTGCTTTAATGCTATGAAAGAACATAGTGAAGTCATATAAAATTAGATTTGTTGGAATTCTCATTTGCTCAAATAATACTTGTTGAAACGGAAATATTTTTAATATAAAATGTATTTTCTTGAGAAAAGTTTCATATATTCATTGATATTCATTACCAACTACAACCATCACCAAGTATCCCTTACCTCGACGTTGTGTGGTACCAACGTTACGGCAACTGTAGACCAAAGCGTATGAATTGTAGTCTGTGCTTAGCACCCAATAATCAGAGGGTCCGGGAGCTGGAAAGAAAATTATTGAACATAAAGTACCAATGCAAAGGTATTTTTTATACGAGTAGAATTAGAATTAATAGATAAAATTTAATGTCAAAACATGACATTTTATTCTCTGTTTTCTGCTATTATTTTAGGAGATTAGGGATAGGGAATATATTGTAAATCAAATAATCTAACTATATAATATACTTTAGAAGAAGGTCTTACAATTGGGGAAGTGGACTAGTAGCTTGGCACTTCCATCAGTACTTGCAAGGGTGGCGTTCCCATTGATAACATCGAGGGTTCGATTGATTACTTGAGTATTGACGACGTCCACGACGCCCTCGGAGAGAGTGTATGTTGCGTCTGAACAACTTGCATTGGCGTTTTGGAAATCTGATGCGTAGCTCTCGATCATACGCCATCGTCCAGAATACTGTTATGACAAATATTATTATATCTAATTTATATATTGTATTAAAAGTATTTTTTACATGTTATTTGAACAGT
>DWAP01001721.1:0-15052 GCA_018230625.1 Heliconius eleuchia
ATATATATATATATATATATATATATGATTCTTATTTCATTAATGTTTTAAACCAATGAATAAACGATTGTTAAAATATACACAGAAAGCAAATTGGCTGTTGCCATGTGTTTTTTGCAGTACAATCCTCTATAAAAGCTATTCAATAGAAATAATGCAAAGAGAAGATACGGGGTAAGCTGACATATGCGAGCATAAGCCGTCATTAAAATCAAATTTTGGCGCTGATCCAGGCCTTAGAAGATATTGTTTGCCATCTTTGTAGAAAGGATAGCAATAATGATGAACTTTATCGTTAGACAAAGAACATAGATAACGGCTTTTGTCTAATAAATATTGAATGCTAGTATCACTCAGACAAATGAGTGATTAAACTGATACTTGATCATGGAATGTCAAATAACATTGTTGCCTTTGTATGTACTTATTTAATTTCCGTTGAACATATATGTAAGTAGTACACAAAAAATATTATTAATTTATTAATAAAATATAATTAAACCTCCTTAGTGCTGTGTCGAATACTAATCTCATGTTTGTGTTGCAGCGACATTTAGCATAGCATTAACAAGTGACAAATCTGGGACAGCTTCCTCAATAAAATATTTAACACAAATATATAGCGTACCGATCGAGATACACTAAATGTGGCAACATAAAAGATATTTCGGAAATACTAAATGCATTCAAGACCACTTGTACCTTCATAACTATATAATTATATAAACATATTTAATAAAACAAACTGAAAATAAATCTTCGTTGACGACATAGTAGTATATAATATATTTGATCTTAGTAACTGTCTCAAAATAACAAAAGAATCATTGATTGATGTCTAGCTTCATGCGTGCTTGTTTTTGACATCTCGCCATGAAGAAAAAATAGTGTGAAGCGACGTGCCCACTATCTATTTTTTGGAACGACACACGAAACGGTCACATGAGATAATTAAGTTTAAATATTTTTGTTCGAACAGGACGTTTCTCGTCACAGTCAAATCGGTGATGCGACCAAACCAACAAAGTATATTCTTACCGGCTAAATCAAATAGAAATTTTACTGAAAACTTATTTTGTTACGTCTAAATCGGTACAGTGGTACGTAGTAGTATAGACAGTAGGTAGACTCGTGTATTTAGATAAAAATGAGTCGGAAGCAAGTTTTTGTTTGTTATTTTCATGCAGATTATTGAGTTAGACAGCGTGCGCAGGAGGCTGGGACGCAATCTCCGGTGGCTGATTCTCCCTAGTTTTGACACCCCGAGGCTTTTCAGCTCTGCCCGCGCCTCTCGCCTCGGAACGACCCCGCACTATCTCACATTCAATTGTCGCTCCCGTGACAAGTAAATCGATGGTTTATAGCGTTACAGGATTTTGTTGTAGAGGAGTTATATTTATTTCCGTAAATTTCATTGTATTGAAACACTTCAGTTTTATGTTTATTATTATTTTTTTATAATAGTATAAAGTGTCAGTAAGTACCAGTTGAGGATTCGTGGCGCAAGGGACACAAGTGTGTGACTGTAAACGCAACTGGTTGTAAGTTCGATTCTTACTCGGGGAAAATAAAATAAAAGTAGCTTTACGCTGTATCCCGCAAACAGCAGGGTAGGCAGAGAATCTAGTGTTAAGACACACCGTTCCTCACTTTCAGCCTAGTTCTGGAGGCATTGCGTGTTGAGTGGCAGAACTCAACGCCGCGCTTTGCCTCTACACCAGCGCGAGAGAGAATGGAAATATAAATTTAAGTAAAAAATTCATCTTCAGTGGGGATCGATCCCACAACCAGTCGAATTTACAGTCACACTACGTGCCGCTGCGCCACGACTGGCCTTAAAACATGTTAATTCTTACTAAATTTAACATTTTGAAACAGAAATGTTAAAGTGAATTTAATTTGTAGAAACTTTGATAGATATATACCAATTAGCGTAAGTTCTATCTCACATTCGTAAGCAAATTGCTTTGGGACTACTACGGTGTGAAGAGTGACGCTTGGAGGAACGTCACACCTATAAATAAATAAGAAACGTACTCGTGAGTTTAAATGAAACATTCACTCTTTTACTTTTATTATGCTCACTTAACTATTAGTCTGTACTTATGAGGCAAATAATTTTTCCAAAGGTAAAAAGGTTATTTTTTGTTAGCACCACGCACATATTAAAGTAGACAGAAAGAACCTAGTGTTAAGACACTCCGTTCCTCATTTTCCGTGAAATTCTGGAAGTGTTGCTTGTTGAGTGCCGGATCTCAACGCCCCGCTTAGCCTCGACGGCAGAGCAAAGAAATAAATTAAAATTTCATAAATTTTTATCTTCTCGCAATGGGAATCGAATCCACACCTAGCCGTTATTACAATTTTACTTTGTGCCCCTGCGCCACGACTGGCATCAAAGAAGTTTATTTCTCAATAAATATAAAAAAATATTAAGGATATTTGAACTGATTTGTCGTACGCTGTCTCGGCTACACATATTACTGTCGACGCAACGTGTCGAATGTCGGCGACCGATCCGTTGTGGCCGCAATAGAATGCAATGTGCATTGGAATCGACAAGACCTGTTTCCATATTGATGTTTTTTTTGCACCAAACGGAGTTTTATTCTTGCTACTCAAGGGTGGCAATCGCTTGCAATCGATAAAGATATCCTTTATGTAGCAAGGAACAGTTTATTTGTTTCCGTTACTTCGCTTCTGCTTTCGATGTTCAGTAAAGTATCAGATGCTAGATTCTCGATGATTAGAGAGGCACGACTCGAGTTGTGACTGTCAAAGTAAATATAGTGTATTAAACTTTGCAGTGTCCTCGTTATCTTTTTTACAAATATTAAACCTCAGTATTGTTAGTGTGTCTATGTCTAGTGTTAGTGCTAACCACGATGTCACGACTATAACTGTTTAGTAAAAGTAACCTATATTATTACATGTTTAGGAGGTATAGGTGATAATTTATTTGTGAGTAAAAGTAACCTTATTTTAGTATTTTAACATATTTCTGTATATACAAATTATTTTTTAATTTTAAGCTAAACTTTTAAAATATATGACAAATATAAATTATTTGTTAAGCCTACCGGTTTCTAGTAGTGACACCAGTGACAAGTCTACAGTTGTCGCAATAATAAATTTAAAGTTGCCATATAATAAGGCAATTTTGAAAACAAATAACGTTTAAGAATTATTAATAGAAGGAGATATCAATAAACAGTCCATATTCTTTATTATGCAAAGTGTAGAACGCTTAGATAAATAACAAAATATAGTAGTGATAACCAAAACATTGATACAAGAGTTAAAATTAGCTAATAAATAATGCTACATATCTACGTTTTCTTTAATACTGTGTATAGGTTTTGACTTTTTTTCCTTTATTTTTTTTCGTAACATAACTTGGACTAAAATCTCTCCGTCCTTACAGAAAGCGGCAACCGGAATCTAGTGAACCCAGTTAGTTAGTTATCTGTTATAAAGAATGGGACACGTCTATATTTCAAAAGTGCTTGCTTTCGTGTGAATTTGGCTCCGAAAATGTGATGATACTTATTCCTTTGGTGTTATAGCTGAAAAAATAACATAATGAGCCTTCCGAATAGAGATAGAAAATTATAGAAGTCAACATAAAACGTTGTTCCATAGAACCTTGAAAGCCTCAAATATATGAATAAAAAGATAATATACGTAAAACACTACGTTTTACTTCGGGATATTTGATAAGTGCTTAAAAAAAATGCTACATTTTGCTGTATTTTATAAGATTTTTTCTCTACTCTCTGAATTAACATCTACGCATGTAGAAATAAATAGAGGTATGGTCACGGTTATCACAGTTTCCAATTATCAGAATTTTTTTTTTCCAAAATATCATTTCCAAAATCCAATGTACTCGTAGACAGTACATTATTTTGATCAACTTCATAAAGCATCCCGTATGGCAGAATAAGTAAGCACAAAAAATAAGTAAAGAAACATGTTATTATAAATATTTTCTTAAATTATAATACAATAAAAGTATTGTAACAATTTAAAGAGAACTTACCAAAGGACCTAATCCCTTGGCCTGTTCCGTAAACATGTAGATAATAATTGTAATGCTGTTTTCGAGTGTTTGTTCAGGACATCGGTTTCAACAGGCAATTCTCGAAACAATATGTTTGTATAAAATACTGCGTGGATTTTATTCTGTGTCCCTACTGTAAACGAGATCAAAATCAGCATTTTCATTTACTTTGCTTAATTATAAAATTTATATTCCAAAATATTGTTAGGACGGTAGAGATTTTATTTTGTCTGTATAAGTATACTCCTGAGTCGTTTCCAACACACACGATGATGTCCTTTTAATATTAAATTAAAATAACTACCTAAATTAACAACTTTTTAAATTATAAATGGACGACGGAGTTTCTTAACACTAAGTTCTCCTTGTCTACGCTGCTGTGTGCGTGAAGGTAATTTTGACATGAAACAAACAGCAAATAAGATCTTTCATTGATTATTGATTATTGGACTTATTATTGGGTTTTTGATTAAACATAGCATTTAAAATATATATGTGCACAAATCACAACGTTCTACATATTTAAATACAAAATATCAACTTGTTAAATATTTTTAAGGAATCATATATACTGTGAAATTTATTTTAATATTAAAATGGCTGTCAGTCAGTCATAATACCATATATGAAAGTAAAACACAGACTATATAACATGTTATTAGACAGGAATTATAAACAAATATGTTTCTTAATATGTGCCAGCATATTGTTTACATAATGCTCGGTCGTGACAGTCATGCTCTATCCTATCGTCTTCATAACTTAGACACAATAATATTGTTAAATTGTTTCATAATGTTTGTTATAAGTAACAATTTTGTAATTATTTTTATTGTAATATGAAAGTGTATTTGTAAATGAAATGATATTTTTTTTTATATATTTGCGTCTTTTGCATAGTAATATTAATAGTGGTTGTAATGTAAATATACTCTTTGGATAATCCTGTGTGGAGTCACATTTGAGACGTTGCTCGATGGGTAATGAATACTGTTATTATTATGACAGATTATGAAAAATGAAAATATTATTGTTTTTATTAATTGTCTTGTGATTAGCATCTTTTATTTGATAATATAAAGCTAAAGCTAGCTATATAACTCAGACCAGATTAACTGTTAAGAGTCACAACTGTAATGAGATTTTTTTTATTAGCTTCCCGCTGTATCCCGTACACAGCAGGGAAGGCAGAGGGAACCTAGTGTTAATACACTCCGTTCCCCAGTTCCCGCCGAGCTCTGGAGGCATTGCGTGTTGAATGGCGGAACTCAACGCTGCACTTTGCCTCGACACGAGAGCGAAGGAATGAAAATATGAATGTAAATAAATATTTCATTCCCTCTCCCCCGAGTGGGGATCGGACCCACAACCAGTCGATTTTACAGTCACACTTTGTGCCAATTCGCCACCACTGACCTCTGTAATGAGATAGTCTCCGATTAAATAATTTAAAGTTAAAATAATATTTCCTTTTCCCAATAATGAATCTTAAATTTAATATCCTAAATTTAATAATATGATTACAATACATGTGACATGACATACAAAGTAAACAACAATATAACGATCTGTTGAACGTAAATTAAATTTTAAGTACGGGCCGATAAATAACACAAAAGACTGTAATTTACCGATAACATTAACTCTTTCGTTATAGAAGACATTTCGTGACATTGTATCTGAATATGATGGTGAATTACCTCATAAATCTATGAAAGATGACAGGCCCTTACAGTTACAATGTATAGAATGAGGATTTTTAATCGCCCTTTATCACATTCCCACGCTCGCACCAATATCTTGCGGTTCTTAACTATCTTGCGGGCAAATCGATTTTGTTATTGAGTTTAACTTTAAGGTGTATCGACGTGACATGCGACGACATAAGGTTTGTGACGAGCATAACGTATATTTAATAGCTATTCGATTTGCCCTAAAATCTGATATTTACGACTTTCTTCGTCTTCTATATATGATGATGAGATGTTTTGGCCTTATTTCTATACTAACGGTGGAATTAATTTAACATTCTATTTAAGAACAGGGTTAAATATAGAATAAAAATAGGTGAATTATACTGTCAAATTCCTCCGCCCTACACGTAATATCTATAAATGAGTAGAAGGACGCGGACTCGGAGGACGAGTGAAGATGAAGATTAAGTTTATACATCTTTATTGCTTAGTTCCTCTCATTTTTTCATTTTGTACCTACCTTTGAGCTATTTCCTTATTTTGCATCTTTTCCCACTTAGCGTCAACGTCGAGGTTCGTAATACACTTTTATATCTACGTTAGACTAAGAAGAAGTGAAGTGCTAGTCAGGTTATTTCTTTACCTCAGGTTCATTTTAATAGGAATTAAACTTGTAATATAGAATATTTTTTTCTCTTTTAAAGGCCGCACTGAGTTATCACATCTTGATGTGAGCGTTCTCGAATCTGCAACCTATACAGTGACGCATTAAATATAAACAATATCCAAAACCCACTTTTACGTTAAATCTTGATATATTACCCATATCATATATATAAAAAAAATCGTTCACCTGTTACGTTATGGATGATGAGAATACGCTGTTAGTTTATCGTTGCTATCCGTCTTATGCGAGTAAATCACTTCTCCACAGATTTTCTGACTTCAGTTCCATCGAAAATGTTTGCATAAGCTAAGATCTGAACAATCGATCACTGTCATAGATATGTACCCGCCCGTATTATCATCAAGGAACGTTGACCTCTTTAATACTATATTTCGTAGCTCACGCACACAAACCTCTCTAAGCCTATATATACAATGTGATAATATTACACAAGCATAATTTGTAGACTCCTTATCATTTTAGTTTGTTTTGTAGTTGTTGCGATAACATGATCCTTCAGTGGTAACAAGTTATTTTACGATTTTATGTGTGTGTATGATATGTTGTATTTAAATGCGTGACAGCGATTTGATAAAAAAAATATGTATATGCGAATTATTGAAGTACGAAAAAGAAATATAAAATGTATAGTTTGTTAAATTTGCAAACGCGTCTGCTCTTTTTTTATAAAAAATACAAAATTATTAGTAATAAATTGTTATTTGACAAAAAAATTATGTTGTTTTTGGCGGAAAGTGGAGAACGGAGTTGCTTAATACTACGTGAAGCTGATATATTTTTTAAAATTGTTTTTACAAAATCTCACTATTACTTTTAGGTAGAAACAAAGAGCTTCATAGTCTCCTTTCTTAACAGTATTCAAAATAGATTCGTCGCTTCTACATTAAGTTTAAAAGCAACGTTACATCGTCTGATAGTGCACTTAGAGACTGAATATGGTAATGAGGTGATAAATGACAAGCTAACAGGCAGCCACCGAACTATTCGCGCGTTGATCTCAGGGAGGGCTCAGATGTCAGATCTAATCTTGGGCAAAAAATATTTTTCTCATGTGTACGTATATCCTTGGTAAGGTGTTTTGTACATATAAAAATATTCGGAAAAATATATTTACTTTCGTAAGATTTAATGCCTTCTATATAACATACGTAGCGTGCCTTTTTTCTGAAGAGAGTATTATAAATATGTATAGGTAGGTAGGTAGTATTATAAATATGTGTATAATACATTTTAGCAGTATGACAATCCAACATGATTATAACTGACTGGTTCACACCGACGGACAAACAATCTAAGATATTTTTTGTAATACAAATATAGATATGGATAACTTTCGATTTTTTAAATTCATATAGTTATAGAGAATTTTGTCCTAGAAATACTAAATTTATTTAGGTATAACTTGCACCAATCATATATTTTTTTAAAGAAATCACATCTTTGAAAAATGTAGGTAATATAATATATTATGTAGTTACATACATTTATATATAGCTCAATACTCTATATAACATTAATATTTATTCCTACAATATTAAAGAATATTTCGAAAATACGTACTGTACTGAATTTATATTTTATTATTTAACAGCTCTCAACTCATAAAACGTTACTTTCCGTCCGGTTATTATGTGGTTTCACATTTGATGACGGCCTAAGACATTTTGTAAGCATATCATACGTTGTTTATACAACATCTTTTAAAACGTAAGCTACCGTGGTTTAAATGAGATGCCCGCGTTGAGATACAAGTGCTGTATATTTTCTCCTCGTTTTGAGTCTTAGGCTCGCTCAGAAAATTATGCAAAAATTTGTTTCTAAGATAGTTTAAGTGGAATCCCCGGGGAGAAAATAATCTTACATTTTCTTGAAAATATCTATGAAGCTAGCTGGAGTATTCAATAGAAAGGAGCTGTGTATTGTCCGGTAGTCAGTCTGACAGATATTATACTAGAAAATAGGCTAGTGGGTCCGGCTGTACTGTAAGTGAATACCCATTGTTACAACATTTACTTAAGTTGATCATGAAAACAATTACTTCTTAATCTCTTAACGATTCGTGGTATCGTGATTTGATATTTGTATAAATTAAAGAGAACTATAGAAGTATATATTTTCTGTTTTTGTTATGATTGTTTGAATGAAATAAAAATTTGTTCTTCTTATTAAATAGCTCTCTTGTTGTTGGGTGAGTGAGGGTAATAAAAATCGTATTTACATCTTCACGATTTTTCCACAACGCCCTTCTTTTTTCATGTACAGACATTCTTCGTTTTACGATATCAAAAGACCAAGATTAAGTACCTACCTACCTTAATATTTACTTTAGTGGTGAAGAATTTGCACTCGTAACAACCCAGATTTTAGTAGTTCAAATTTGATTATCAATTGTTCGAGGTTTCTCTGTGTAACGAACAATAAACTAATATAAACGTCTATTTATCTAAAAGTGAAAATAAGAAGCAAAAAAATGTAGACTAAAACTATATTTTTTGAATATTAAAATAAATTCCCTGCTTCGTTGGACAAAGCGCGGCGTTAAATTCTGCCACTCAACAAGCAATGCTTTGACCAAAACGAGAGCAAAAAAATATACTATTATTACAACTTTTAAGCAGATGTTTTAATGATTCGATGAAGATAGACTGTCACTCCACTTTTGACATGCACAGTCATTAGACGGATCCACGTGTTCAAGTTTAGACAGCTGTAGCGTTAAGAAGAAAATGACTTAAATTAATATTGTTGTAGCGTAAAACCACAATTAGAGTTGCTAACCAAAAAAACTCGTTACTGTTTTTTTTTACCTAGTGTTAATACACTCCGTTCCCCATTTGACGCCGCATTCTGGATCTCTTGCGTGTTAAGTGGCGGATCTCAACGCTCTTTGCTTCGGCACCAGAGCGAAGGAGTAAAAATATCGATTTATTCTTTTAAATTATAAATTTCGAATTCATGAAATCGATAATTTCCGTTTAACCGTAATCAGTAAAATTATTTTATACAATAGTATGGCATTAGCGAGTTCAAATATAATTTTTAAATTAATAAATTTTAGTTATATAAGACGGCCTTAACCGTTTTTCATGTTGTGGCGCAGTGGAACAACGTAACGCAGTGCGGCGTTGAGTTTCGCTACTCAGCATGTAATGTCCTGAACTTGGAATAATAACGGAGAACAAACTGTTTTGAATCTAAATCTCCGAGGACATTTTTCTTGTTTGTTTTCTTATTATGTTAAAAATTATTTTAAAAAAACATATAGTAAGTTCTTGCTACAAATTTTTAACTTTATTAGGGATCGAGTAGCAAAAAAACGCATATTTATTATTTCCTTTAATATATAGATATAGTGTATATTTTGTTGCTAATACGATTTGAATAATTTGGCTAATACAACCGTATTTGGTGTTAAATCGTAAATTACTAACTAATAGCATTTAATGTAAAAAATGTAGTATGTACATAAGAATATAAATGATTTAAAAATTATGCAAAAACGAATTACCCACTTAAATGGGTATTATCAAATTTCTCTCAACCGTTGTGAATTCATTATTTCTAACGAGCGAAATTAATATGATTACCTTGATGTAATAAGCTATTTATAACCGTTAATGCTAAATCCTACATAAACGTACTATACATTAAATGCTCTAATTGCGGACATTAACACTTACACCGAGTTATACTACTAATACCTGAGTATAGGGTAATTGTAAAATTATATCAAAATAGGTTCAGTGATTTTCAAGATTGCTCTAGAAAACATGATAAAAAGATATATTTTCTTATTTATATCTCCATATATAAATATAGTAAAGACTACAAACTTTTTATTCCATCAACATTGCTAATAATATCTGAAATGTATAAAATTTGCGTTGATGAAGTTAAATTATCATATAGTCACATTAAAACAAGACGTGGGCGACGTTAACCTACATACATACATATCTACATACCTGCAATAAGTATTTAAGAACGTTATACACTCATAGAAATTAGTTAGTCGCTTAAACGCATAATGCCTTAATAGGAAAAATAAAAAATAGCACCTGAAAATAAATTCTTATATTTCTTCGTGTTAATGGGATGATACAGAAAGTAAATATGTCAAAATTATTTTGTAATTGTATTACGTGTCATTTTTTAAAAATAATTTCGTTCTCGCCGATACAAATTTATATAATGCACATTATAGCAGAAGAAATGTATTTAAAAAATAAATGTCTATTTACTTATACATTCGTACCTAAAGAGTCCTATAGTAAAATAAACATACAGAATATCATGGTTAAGTTAAGAAAAGAACTATTTGAAAAACGCTGCGTGTAGCGCTTGTAGGGAATCCATTTAACGCGAGGCTTTTCAAACTTAGTATGTATGTAATAGTAAAGTTAACGTTATTATAACGTATTGTGTTAAATTGTAGCGATCATTACTTAAATTGACTGGCACTACATAATCGTTATCTACTCATCAATAACTAAGTAGTTCAACGCATTTCCTAAATCCAATTCTCATATAATTGAAATTAGTAGTTTCACAATAATCTTTTACACAAGCAAACAAAACAAATACGAATCAAAATTACAATTCATTAAATGCATAAAAACTAAACAAAAATATTATTATAACATTAAAATATTAAGTAAACAAACAATACAAAAGATTAAAAAACCCGCTAAATACGCTGTATTAAATGAAACAATGTGAGACCAATTCTTTTAGAAAAGCAGGGCTCATTTAAAAAGTTGAATGGTGAATGTGAAGCCGTCTGCACTCGGCGATAGTGCCTAAGCTCGCGCTCTTGATGCCGCATTTGAGCCGGCAATCGTCGTAGTCCGCCACTCTGCACGCTCTCTGCTTCTTGCGTTGTGGCATTCAGGTCGAATGCTGAGGATATCAAGTTAAACCCAGTATCATATTTAACCTGCCGTCGTCGTACGCATTCATTCGATTCAAGTTCATTCGAGTACTTGTTTGCAACTAAATATTATGTCGAAATCTATATCTGTGCTTATAATATAATTGTAACGGATTGGTGTCTCTGTACACGGAAGATATATAAGATTATAACATTTTAGAAAATACATCAAAAATATCAAACTAAAAACACCAATTATTTAAACAATCTTGTAATATATAATACTGTAGGCGTAGCGTTGTTAGCAATATTCATTTAATTTATTGAATGGCTTTGGCCTATGTCGTTAAAAACTCAACTCAGTCTCTCAAACTCAAAACTCAATAACGAAAGATAAAATTGTATATACAAGTCAACTCGTTCTGTTTATGTAAATAGAATTAATCTCATTATATTTTTAATGAAATTTAAATATTTGTGAGAATATCAGTTGTCAGGTCTACTCCTCATAAGTTATACAATCTTATCATTTACTCGTATGTAAATTTTTGTATGTAAATGTATTATGGGATTACTATTTCAATTGTTTAAAAAATATGCATAACAACGTACTATGTAAAATATTTAAATTTATAACTCCTTCAAAGAAAGTAAATGCTTCAGAGAATATTTAGTAATTGTATTGTTTTGATGTCTTCTATGGAATTGAATGTCTACCGTAGATTTGAGTGAATTTCACAGTGCCAGAATGTTATTTAGGGCCTATTGTGTGGTAGCTTTGGAACGGTAGTTAGATATGCGACAGGTATTACCTATCTACACACATAGCGCTGGCCAATTATTTTGATTTGTGCATACTGATTCGATTAGGAATTCTCATGGTGATCTTGATTTTTTTTACTGTTTTTATCAATACCAATTTTAAGATAGTAGGCCACCGAAAGTACAATTGTTATATAGTTAAATTTGCGGGCGTATGCACTCATTGTGTGTGAAATAAAGTAAAATAAAACAATGTAATGATTTTTCACCTCAGCTCTATATTTTTTTTTTGACAAATGGACAGGCGGACAACAAAGTGATCCTATAAAAGTTCTGTTTTTACCTTTTAACGTACGGAACCGTTTAAATTGATAAATGGAATACCCACTCCAAAATTTTTTATCTTAATGATAGCACAGAGAGATTACAAAAATAAAATACAGTATTATTTATAACAGTAAAAACCTTTGACTTATATCAGATGTCGGTTAATCCTGTAAATAGAGTTTCACATAATGGATTCATATTGCACTCTACTTCCGTCTATAAAGAATTAATGTATTCTGCTCAAAATATCACCAAACTGATGGCTTATTCGGGAACTGTCAGTGTATAGTAGGTCAAAAGTTGTAGGTTATTTAAAACAAATGACACGACGCTTGCATTAAACAGGTAGACTAACCGGGTCGGTTATACTGGGAACAATCGAATCGTGCTATTATTGGATTGTTTCGGACGAATGCCTTTGAAATTCAACTGCCTTTTTTTGTCTGAAGTGTGACGGTGACTGTTGATTACGAGTTAACTTACGATTTATACGCTTTGTGATGAGTTTTTCAGGTTGTTTGTTTTACAGGTTGTCTGGTTTTTTGTTGAATCTTTTTTTTAATAAATATATAGGATGGCTAAATGGAGGAATGGATAAGATGGATACATATATAGGTTCACAAAATAGAAAATTATAGTTTAAAATTAAAAACTATAATTTTCTATTTTTTTTTAACTATTTTTTTTATTTCTTTGTTTTATGTGTGCAATAAAGTATATACTATTCTATTCTATAATTTTCTACAAGTTTTATTTAAGAGTGGAAAAGTGTTTTTAATATGAACTAGCACTAATACATTTTTTTCTTGTTCCAGGTAGAATTATGCAATAAGTTGCAAGAAGTTTTTTGATTCAATTCCGCATGATGTAAATGAGGAAGAAATGTAAGTTATTAAGAAATTATGAAATTTAATTTTGAAACACGTATTCCGTATTCACATGGCGAAAGTTTGTCAGGGGTAAAACTTTAGAGAAATTAGGTTTAAGCTACTTCGATTCTTAAAACAAATATATTTAAATGATGTATGTGATGGTATATTAAATTTTTTTAATTTAAAATTGATTTCAAAACATGCCAAAATATTTTGAACAATAATAAATATTTATTGATAAAATTTTATTACATTACATAAAAATAAAATTAATAATTTTGCAAGGCTCAAAATGGTATACTCAAAATTTATAATAAAACAATGACGGTCCTAATGAGCAATAAACGGCTATAATATCAGATTTTTTACATTTTACCAAAAAATTAATGATAACAATTTAAACAGGAAAAAAATCTCATTGTTGGCTTTAAACGCTTGTGGAGGGGCTGCGTTATAATAGGGCATAATATATTCAGGGTGAGTCAAATAAAATTAGCACGATGAAAAATGTAAACGGGCCTTTTACGGTCTTGAGGACGTGTAAGTATTACGCTGCCCGCCTTATTTTGTACGTGAATTTCCTGAATTTTCTTTCTTTCAGTGGAAATAGTGTGAAAGTTCTTGCTTATTTCAAAGCTATTTCTAGAACTGTTTTGCTTAAAAATACAATTTTCTGCTCATTTAGTTGACGTAATTGCAATAGTAAACGGATACGTTGCAGTGGAACTGATATTACCAATTAAAGAGTTCATCGAGTGAGCAACAATTAATATTGGCTTATTATCGGTAGATATTTACTGGCACATACGACCAATAATTGAAATGCATTCAGCTCTCGTCGTACCTAATAAAGCTGTCGCAACTTGAGGCTCTTTTATTATAATTTTAGTACTAAATTTGAATTTCATTTTGAGGCTAGTCGTGGGGCCGGGGCACAAGGGTGTGACTGTAAATGTACAGGTTGTGAGTTTGATCTCCGTTCAAGTAAATGAAATATTTAATATTTTCATTTGTCTAACAGGTGTTGAAGCCAAGCGTACATTAAGTTCCGTCAGTCAATACTCATTGTTTTTAAATTTTTTCTCTTTCTCCCTATCAAGCGGGATGCGGTGAAGCTAAAAAAACTTATATTTTCATTATTTGTAGTGTAATAAATTTCAATAAAATATTAAATAATATTTGAAGCATAAATTTTATGTAATGTACTGTCGAAATCTCCTTATACTTATTGAAACAACGTAATGAGTAAGCTTTTCAGGACCATCTGGATTAGGATATTTAGGACGAAGGTCGGTTTAATGGTCCATATTAGGGTACAGGCTCAAATAAATTGTGGTTAGACCATTATAATTACTATCTATAAAGAAAACTTTTATTACTAGTGACGTCATGTATTAACAAAACTGTCAGAAAAGAAATAATGAAATGTCACTAAGAGAATAAATTGAGAGTAAGTTGTTAATCAATAAAGCACAACATCAAATGATTGCTTGTACCTAAAAATATGAATATCATATCACATTTTTTAAGATTATAATAAGAAATCAATTTTTTTATCATATAAAGTTCGTAAAAAAACTGAAAATATATTTTTTTTGGTGTTCAAATATGTACGTATGTATGTGAAGTAGATAGTTGTTACTTGGAAACAATTTTACAAAATGATTATCAATGTGGATAACACCGAATGTTTTTTTTCTTTTTTCGCCACAAATATTTACGACTAGCGACCCGCTCGCGGCTTCGCCCGCTTAAACCACAGAATTATTTGCTTAA
>DWAP01001722.1:0-15045 GCA_018230625.1 Heliconius eleuchia
ACACCACCAGTACCAGGATGATCCTATTCTAGGCCGGGATCACACGGCAAAAAACTGCCGAACGGCCATTGTCACATACTAATTGTTTTGGTATTCTCATTCTGCAATGAGAGCTATTGCACTAATATGGTTTATATCTACCCCTGCTAAATAACTCTTATTAAATGTAAGAAGTTTGGTTCATGGACGTCCTGGCCGTAACCAAAGTACCTATATATGATGCATTAGAATTTACAGTGTACTTCACAAGTGCCATATTGCGCTTCGATTGCTTCATCTGTACTCTCCCACCGGATATAGTTGCGAGCTAAAGCCTTGTACTTTACAATCCTCTAGAACATCACGTCTGCAAGCCTCAGGTACCATCAACTGTGACCCCACATCATGCAACTTAATTCTTAACGTAGTTCAGCTTTCCTATTAAAATTTGGTTTCATTTTTACGATCTCACAGTGATTGGCCCATCCATTTCACTCAATATTCTGCCTTAAACAGAATTCCTAGTTGTCTGTTTTTTTATAATTTTGTTTTGGAATTGATTCCTCATCTGAACTACTTGAAATTAATGGTAATCTAGAAAACTGTCCGCACAACTATGAAGTAGAGTATACTGTCGTAGTCGTAGGCCGATGAGTTAATAGCCCATCGTCGCCTTCTACTGGCGTCATATTTGGTAAACCTTTGTGAGATATTGATGAAATATCTTCATACAAAATATTATAGCTAGTGCTTCCCTATTTGTGTGTGTGTGTGTGTGTGTGTGTGTGTGTGTGTGTGTGTTTGTGTGTGTATAATTACCTCGCATCTCTATTATTACCTTATAAAAAGGTGACAAAAGTCGATATGTTATATGTACACTTAATGATAAAAGGCGTTTAGGTATGAAATAAAAATACGAAACTACCCGATAATGTTACTTTATTGAACAATAGCGGAATGATTAAATGAGTTACAATTACATATTATGCCTTACAATGTATGTTTGAGGAGCAACTGAATATAAAATAGCTGAAAAAATATATTGTTTAAAACTATTAATGAACTAAAAACTAACTTTTATTGTAATTTCGAACTAAAGCGATTGTTGCGGAGTGTGGCCCTGATAACGACTTAGTTAAAATTTCTTTGATTCATACCTATATGTGTATTTTAAATGTTAAAAAAAATCTTGATTTCGAAAGTCTTCAATTTTTACGACTAAAAACTTACAACCACATAAAACCACTTTCAAAAAATATAAATTAAATAAACTATCAAAACGAAACACATTATATCTTTAAATATTTAAAGTAACGAAAAAAAATATTTAAAATTTCTGTATTATAAAACAAATTAAATTGTCTATGACACGGTAAAACAAGTACACTATGTACAAAGATTTAAATAAAATTGAACAAATCCTGTCCGACCAATGCGAGTGTTGTTTCAACGGAAAATTACCTAAATTTTGAAATTTATAAATTAATTCTAACATCTTGTTACATTATTTCAGTAGATTTATAAGCACAATTTAAAATTTGGGATACTCGCCGAGTCATTACCGCCTCTTCCACTTATATGTTGTAAGAGCGGTATTATATAACTATATTTATTATAAAAAAATATTTAGAGTTCATCGTGTTTTGGTCCAGAGAACTCCTCGTGGCTGATGAAGCCGTTCTTGTCCTTATCCTCGTGCTGGAAGATCTCCTCTACCAGCTTGTCGTGGCTCTCCAGCATCTGCTTGATGTCCTCGCTCATCTCAGCGCCGTCGGATGGCACCATTTGCTTCTTGAGGTATTCACTTACCTAGCATTGTCCAAATAATTAGTAACAAATAAAACATGAAAACAAATGAAAATCAAATTGAAATATGATAACATAATTTATGACATTGATAATAAATAAATAACCAAAGAAAACAAAACATTATTTATATACAATTATGTTTACATTCACAAGTTTTACAACACTGTTCTATAGATCAAGGTAATATATTCAATGCCAAGATGTAGGTATAAAAGGAAAACACAACTCCAGTCTCAAGCAATAGGCAATCTACCGAACAGTCAACACGTAAACACAGATTACACAGTAACATTATGCATATAAAAAACAGATATTCTATGAATCGACTTCAGGCATTGCGACGAAGATCAGAAGATAATCATAATTCAATTATAAAAAAATATATAAAAAGTTGACATTCAGGTATAATATACATTCAATTCAGGCCTATACAAGAAGCGTCAGTCAAAAGATCATTCTCAAGAGCGTCTGAGAAGTTCCAACACCGATCTACGAGTACTTTAGGGGAACCAGACCTTAATCCATCATAGACTGACCTCCTCCCGCGACAGTTCCCTATCGCCGTCGGAGTCCAACGCGAGGAAGGCTAACTCAATACTCACTTCTTCTCGGGACAGCATATTGTCCTTGTCAGAATCGATCTCTTTGAAGACATTAGTGGATGGAGGGGAGTCACCAATGTTGATAAGTTCGACGTCGAAAAAGAGGACGGCCTTAGGGGGGATTACGTTACCGGCTCCACGTTCGCCGTAGCCGAGGGATGGCGGGATCACCAGCTTACGTTTCTCACCTGGAAAGTTCAATGGACATTTAGTATTATAAGTTTTTAAAGACATAATGTTTATCCTAACCCTTAGTTTAATTTTTCAGGGTAGGTAGACACCCCTTAAAGAAAGGTAATTTTTTAAAGAGATGCCTTTGGGCTTTTTTGTCGAACTGGATCAGGAAAACCAAAAATATTTTAAATATAAAGATTACGTGCGAAGTGTGAGTCTAAAATTATTTTACGTACACCTATAACATGAAGCCATGTCTAATTACAGCACAAGCCTAGGAAACGTAGAATGTGCCGCTTTTTTAAAATCTACAAGGATTTTTCGCAAGATACGAGTTAGACAGCCCCAGTGACGTCACTCGTATCTCCACTATCATTGCAGTTCTTTATTTACTTTTGTTTGTAGTAAAAATAATTTCAAAGTCAAGTTTCTAACAAAAGAAAATACACACACTTTTGTCATGTGCACACAAGTCACAACGGGTTCTTGTGACCGGAGTTGTTATTCCAACAGTAGTTATGTTGTATGGAGTTTGTTCGTGCATGTGGAATTTAACTAGACGTAGTTCCCTCAGAGCTTCGCCGCGCGAGGATCTACTTGTTGCGTAGAATGTGTCGTCACAACTTATAATTACCCGGCTAAATCAATTTTGGTGTGTTGTTTAGTTTTGAAAATGTACATTTTTTGGTTTATAATAGTTTCCTAGTACCACGGGCACTAGACTTACATCCATTCGTGGTGAATGGAGGCCACCGTCGAGCTTTTGGGAAGTATCTGCCCTTACCGCACCTTGGTTAGACGCCGTCACGCCACATTTATATATAAGGCTAGACACCGGAAGATGCAACCAATACCTGGTGTATGTCGAACTCGTCATGTATTTAGGGGAGACAAGGTCGTGGCATCAATTTAACTTCTTCAGTTGTTTCTTCGAACGTATTTTATATATGTAAAATGTATCACAATTGCCTCTTAACCTGTCACCAAACCTTTTACTACAGATTATTTCAAAGGAGTTCCCTTTGGCTACTTCGTGTGTCAAGGTAAATACAGAGTAAAACTATTTATTGTTTCTTATAACTTGTTCTCGGTACTTACCAACGCACATGTCCAAGAGACCTTGGTCCCATCCTTTAATGACTTGTCCAACGCCGATTTGGAAGGTGAAGGGTTGGTCGCGATCCAAGCTGTAACAGACAGAGGATTTCAATTAGTTTTTTATATATTGTTTTACTCTCTTATTGGATGAAAGGCTTTTATTCTTTATTTGTAATATATATCGTATTAAATAAATTATGTATCAAATAGCCTAAGACGCGTCCAACAACGACACGTCGCAGTCGCAGCTGTTACTAAATACTGTCGAGTAGTTTTTGAGTCACATACGAGTGCAACATTATTGTATACATACTGTAGACCCTCCACTAAATCACTTTGTATGGATAACATGCACACGAATTCGCATCTAGGTTCACGTTTCTCTCACATTTAGCACTCTCATAGTAGGCAGCGCTCTGCCTCTAAGTTAGTGTTAAAACACTCGTTTCTCCGTTTTCGGGCCAATTCTGAGACTCACATCGGTGCGTATATTGCATACGTCGGTGCATTAATTCTAACATTGCAAATTCAGTTCGAGGCATCAAATAGCGCCTTGAACTCTATGAACATCAAACTGACAAGACTATTTGCATTATCCAATACGCTCAGATACTATCTGTAGTTCAATTGTACTGAATTATATGTTGTTTTGGCCATTTGGGCAAAATTGGGCGATGTGTAGAGTACGGAGTTTAGTGTTTTAACACCAGGTTCACATCGTACCCCTGTACCCTGTTATATGGCAGTTATATTTTCAACAGCAAAGTTTCGCTTTGGTTCCTGCCACTCACTCAATGTTCTCAGAGGAAGCGTGTAGTGTCTTACCACTACGCTTGTGCTAAAGTTTATATTTAGAATATGAATATTTCTGTGGTTTGGTTTCACGAAGTTTACATTTAATTTGTTTTTTTTTTTTGCCAAATTCAATATGTACCTATTTTACTCCACTCAACAAATGGAGTAACAACTCTCCTCTCGCAGAGAGCGTTGTTGGCAGAGCTGCCAGAAAGTAATGTTAAAACACTATCATCACACATCCATCAGATCGATTCAATATTTTCTACCTAAATAACAAACATTAGAATATATATTTTTATTTCTTTTCTAAGAATCGTAATCCAAATGGCTCGCAAGGGAAGCAGATTTAAATTAGCTTTTCTATTTTTTAAAATGACATTATAGAAACTCGTCGACCACTATTGCAAGGTGGAAGGTAAATATATTATAAAAGTCATTCCGTTTTCCAATAGATCAATATCCTGTTGCGTATTCCATTTGAGCATTTTAGTTCTATATTTTGATTTTGATTTAAAATAATAAACAAAATTGTGTTGCAATATTAGACTTCATGCGATGGTTGTGGATTGTTTACTCTCGTAGCAGAGTAGGGAGAGAGAACTTAGTAACGAGAGAAATCAGGCGGAAAGCGAAAAAAAGAGTGTAAAAAACACTCTGTTTTTCGCTTTCCGCCTGTTGAAAATAAAAGTGCAAGTTGAAATCCTATTCCAGAGGAATGCGCTTTGCCTCCATAAAGCCCGTCGTGGTGACTAAGCGCAGCGTTGGGTTCAGCCACTTAAGCGCCCACGCACGCACTGATTTACCACTGAGTCCCCTCTGAGTTGCAGAGCGAGGTGAAGAAAACACCTACAGCCTGACGACGTTATACGTCCTGCTTCATAGATACTTACTATATAGGTACCTACCTACTATATATATATACCTACTGTAAATATTATTATAATTCAGTGTAAATTATCCATACATTTAAGCGAGGCATGGCATCAGATAATTCGCATGAAACGCTATTACGGTCGGCCTTTGTTCAGTTCAGCTCATGTAGTCGCTTATCGTATAATAACTATAGTAGTAATATTCTTGTATACTATACTATACTATACTATATTATACCACCATTATAATATAATATAGTATCGTATAGAAATTTTAACATAATTAATGCCAGTTAAAATGAGACGGACGAATGGTTTTAGTATGAACGGATGATTTAATGCAAATTAATACCTAATATGCCTTTAGGTTTAAATTGTGAGTAAATTTCGAATATAACGTTTAATATATATGATATAAGTCGTTAAAAAGGAAAAAGGAGTGTTTTTGGATATGACAATATAATTATAATTTGTTAGTCAAATGAGGGTATATATGGTTTGTATTATAAATCTACATAATATATAAAACTGACAGACAAGGCGCAGACAAAACTTGTACACTTAGAAAGTTGAAATTTGACGTAAACAGGTAGAGAGGTCGGTAGTAGTGACAGAGAATTTCCCGAAATCCCAACGTGAAAGGGAAAAAACGTGATTTTCCATTTTACGCTTTAAAGTAAACACAAACGAGTAGTACAGACTAGTATTTAAGAAAATATTACCGACTTATAAGAAACAAAAAAGGATTTCATATTCTTTACCACCGGAAGAGTTACCTAACGGCTGTTTATTACTAACGTTTCTATTGCCTTCAGTTTTTGTAGGCAGTCGGAACACGTCTTCCGCTCCTTTGTAACAAGTCATTATAACAGTTAGCAAAACGTAAATACATTAAACATACGACTAATTAGTTACTTATGGGAGTATTGTTAGTTAACTTTAAGTACTTCCCGCATATTTCCCACGTTCCCCAGTTTTGGAGACGGTGGTTGGTGCTGGTGGGCGCGGTGTTAAACAAACATTTGATTTCAACAAAAATGCGGCAGGCATTTACGAAACATTGCGGTTCATCAAATTTTATATGCGAATATTTGAAATATCCTTTCACAAAATAATATACCAGTACGAGTACCTACCTATAGGAGTACGTAGTTTAGTGATTTCGTTTACATACATTTTATGAGGTCAGTTGTGGCGCGGGGGCACGAGCGTGTGACTGTAAACACGACAGGTTGTGGGTTCGATGCCTGCTAGAGGATATTAAATATTTCATATTTTCATTTCTTCGCTCTGGTGGTGAGGCGAATGCGCGTTTGAGTTCCGCCACTCAACACGCAATACCTTCAGGGATCTGCGGAAAGTGGAGCGGAGTGTCTCAACACTAGGCGCCCTCTTCTTTTATAAGAGCCAAAACAATAAGGCGGGGCCAAATAAAGTTTGTAGATAATAATTACAAAATAATAAAATAATAACAAAAAAATAAAATAATTTTAAAAAAATTATAACGTTTTCAAAACTATACTTATATGCATAATCTTTTTAAATTAAAAGAAATTGTAGAAAATAATATTTTAATTATTTGAAACTAGAGAAACTATTGATACTTATATAATTATTTACTGTTTAATATCCGTTATTTTTGGAGTCGGTGCCGTCTTGGATATTTTTTATATATTTTCAGCTGTTGTTCGGTGTATTTAATAGCAGTCATAACAACTCGCACACACGTACGCATTAATTGTAATTAAAACAATAATTAAAATTAACATTTACAACGACAATGCTGTCAACTGAGCGAGCTGCTGTTTTGTTGGTGAGTTACCTGAGCAACTGAGCAATACAATTGAGAGCTTTGCGAGTGCGGATAATTGAAGCTTTTGTCCGGACCTTGTACAGACCGATTGTATGAAATCATTTATATATTATATACATTTGTTACTGTTAACGCTACGGTCGTGGGTTCGATTCACTCCGGGTAATGAACTAGTTCATATTTCGACGCTCTGGTAACAAGACCACCCTACGCTTAACTTGTCAAAGCGGGGAAAATTTTATTATAAGCACTTTTCTAAGTGGGGATCGAACCCACGACATCTATTCTTCAATACATTGTAGAGCTATAGATATACATAGCAGTCATACTTTTTTTTATCTTATAACAGGGTGAACTTAGTGTTAAAACACTCCACCGACACTTTTGCCTGTTGAGTGGCGAAACTCAACGCTGCGCTTTGTCTTGTTATCAGAGCTAGATAGTGAAAATAATCAACTTCTCCGAATATCAATCGAACCCATAACCATAGCGTCTACAGTCGGACTCTTTTCTTCTTTCGTTCTGAAGCGCCACGACTTTTGATATATAAAGTAATACACAGGATTAATTTTTAAAATGCTATTTTATTCAACTCAAGAAGTTATTTGGTGAAAGCCTTTTGATACTTAATCTAAGTGAGAGTTCCTTAGAGGAGCGAGTGCACTATACATTTTTTAGTTTCAATAAATATATTGTGAGGCGCGACGCCGCTGTGACGCTGACATACGTGTGGAACAGGAGAATGATATTTTAAACGATATTATCGGTCTTTATAGATCATCAATATTATGTCATGAATAGCTATTTTTTTAAACAATGCGGTTCTCTATCCAACTACAAACTTTACCCGACATTTTGTAACCATATCTTAGCGGATTCAGAACAGCACAAAAAGCACCGTAAGTGCTGTTAGGGCTCAGTGGGACAGTGTCTCTTTGTAAGTGTGATGGTTGCGGGTTCAATCTGCACTTGGGGCAATGTTGGTATACAGATAAATCTTTCTTGCTGTGTTGATATATAGCATGACGTTGAGTTACATCACTCAACGAAAAAAGAGAGCGGTATGTTTTACCACCAGGTTCTCCTGCGAACTATGTTTTATTCTCTATTCGTCGGCGGTCAGTATTCTATGTATTTTAGAAGATAAGAGAAATATTTGAAAAGCACGTAGCTATAATAAAAAATACAACAATATATAATATATACGTAGAACACGCCGCCAGGTGACGACCAGGCACCAGGCACCAGTCACCAGGCACCAGGACATCGTGAAAGCGAGGTCAAGAAAGTCAATTGAAAGTCGTCACGAGTGGAAAGTGAAATTGTTGTTTGGTTTGCGAGTGCGTCGGCCGCGCCACATGCACCTACCCGCTCTGTGTACTTTGTGTGCCTTTACGCAATGTGAGAGTTGACGACGTGAAGGTGTGAAGGTTCATATCTCACGCAGAGATACTTATTATAAATGTTTTGTAACCAATGGTGATGATATTGTGTAGTGGGCCATTGTGGCTCAATGAGACAGCGCACAGTGCTGTAAAATATACGTCGCGTGAAAAATTTGCCTTTTAAGGATTGCCCTCCATCGGATTTTATTATATTACGTTTTATTATAATCTTGCTGAGATTAAGCCATATTTCTAAAACAGAGAACCCTAAATTATTTATTAGTGATGAGACATCGATAAAAGTAAAAAAAAATAGTTTTTATTTTATTTTTTACGGTGGAAATATGGCTGAAGAGATAGATGCTAATCAAATATAATTTTGATAAAAAATATTTTAATAAAATCCGATGAAGGATACTCCTTAAAAGATAAATTTTCCACGCGACGTACTACGAATGTGGCCATGTTGTTGAATAAATAGAACGCAGTATATTATTGCCTGTTCTACTTTCCTAGTTAGTTACAAATAGTCGAATTTTATCGAATACATTTGCGAAGTTTCACTGATAACTACAGTTTAACAATTCATGAAAACTTCAGTCAGTTTGAACCCCAAACTATCGCGCACAGCCTAACTCGAGCCAGAAATTGATATGATTGCTTATATTCAGTACACAAAGATATCGGGTGGAAACCGCTAACTGTGATATCTAATAATAAGATTGAGGCTGTCGTGGATCTGTCGACAAGGGTCTAGTCACTGGTGTAGGGCAGATGTCGATTTGAATATTGCCTAAGGGAGTAGGTACGTATGTTTAAAATATTTTTATTATTCTCAGTTTTATCAGAAATGCGTGAACTTGTAATTGTTTAACCATTGCGCGTGGTGGTACTTAACGCTGCAAGGAACACCGCCACCTGCGGCAACATGTCTTATGAACAGCGGAGACTAGAGCACTTGGCGACCCTCAGCAAATCTCTTTACCGCTTTACCTTAATTGGCTTTAGTAGAATAACCTGCTGCGGTCACCTTAGAAGTGCAATACAACAAATTTCTACAAAACGACTTTAGTACAAGACTTCGAGGTTATTCAAAAACTTATAATTTATTTGTCCCAATGATAAAACTTTCATAATTGTCACTTTTGGAATAAGACTCGTTAGTGGCTATGAAACTATGATTCTAGCCTATAGTTGCGAGTTACGTGTCGATACTTAACGCCGCGATTGACCTGTAGATAGTAAGAATATTCGTTATTTTTCCGGAATAAGTAAGTGGCAGCATGTATTGTTTAACAGATGGGCCATATCTTACCACATAGAAAGACAATATTATAATTGAAATATAGCTACTGCCCCAAGTAGGTATGCTCAGGCTATGAGTCCCCAACTATCCCATTGATAGTAAGTACACCCATCTGAGCCACAGGGGTGTCACCTGTCGTCTGCATGTCTCACATCGCTGCTGGATTGTTTACCGAATGGAAGATGGTGGGACTAAAAAGTATTTTTCTTAATTCCTTTTACTACTTACTGGTTATTTTCTAAAGCTGTATGTGAATATCGTTGTAGTCGATTCAAATTTATGTTTGGGGAATACTAACATTTATTAATAAGCTAATATTAAATTAATTATTCAGTCTGGTGCCATTAAATTTAATGAGAGATACGAAATGGTATATGTTAATCTTTTTCATTATACCTCACAATATCATTTGGCCTACCTGCATCTATCTTTAAACATACAAAAATTCCATAAAGTAAAAAATACTCGATCTAGCACAGACACACATACCACTGCCACTTAATAATTCATATGTACGTCCGTAAACAAAATAACCACTGAACTATCAAACAACGGTATGCACTTAGCTGACTTAGGTCACACTAGGTAAAAACATATGGTTATCGAAGACCGAGCAGATCTAAATCTGGGGCTACCATTGCCAAAGTAACGATTTAGAAATGTAGCTTTCATCGAAATTTGGATATCGACTTTTTAAAGTTTAGGCTTATACTTGAAATGGAAATAAAAATATTTTCATTTCACAGTGACTGACTGGAAACGCGGGGGTTATGGGCTCGACTCCCACTCTGGGGAATGAATTAGTTTTGTTACTTCACTCACCAGACTGTGGAAAGAGAAATAAGACATAGAGCCACGTTAAGTTCTGACACTCTTCTTTTATAGAAAAGACAAGGCAAATGATAGACATCAGAGGGCTAAGTGCGTTGCCGGCCTTTGCGCTTTCTGAAGGTACCCTAAGTCGTATTGTCCTGGATACATTGCCGCTTAAGCAAGTTCCTACGAAACTGCACAGTAGTGGAGTGCCACGTATCCAGATGGTGTGGATGATATTCTACACACACTATCTCGAAAATTGGGAGGAAAATGAGAATCGGAGTATCTTAACATGTTAAGGTTTATTCTGCCTACCTACCTAGCAATGTGCCAGATACAGCGTGAAGATGAAAAAATATATGTAATGTATGTCAAAACACCATGATATGTTAATAGAATAATAATATAATATGTAAGTAGGTAGATAGTAGTACCTATCGCCGGACCCCGTGGCCCAGTAGGACGACGTTTAATTGCAGTCGCGACGATTGTGTGTGGAAAAAGCGCAGCGTTGTATTCCGCCATTTTACACGCAATGTCAGATACTAGGCCGTCACTAACTTGTCTACTATCTGGAATATAAACGCGGAAAGTAAAAAAAATGATAAAATTTCGAAAAAATGGATAAGATTTGTAATGGAAAATACTGAAACGATAAATACGTCCGCAGCAAGAATATATTGTGTTTAGTTTGGTTCAGTCAGTAACAGGATTACGGGAGGGTCCACAAAAGACTTTCAAAGATACTCAATAAGCTTTGAAGACAGAGAACATGCGGTAACTTTATTATTATTTATTGAAGTTTTCAAAATGCATTTTAAAATAAATTCTGGAGATTTACGCCATGCCGGCGCAGTTGTGAGGAGATTGACTATATGGAATCGTAATAGATTCAAGTGAACCATATCAGTGACGAATAAAGCCTCGCGCCGCGTTGAGTTTCGCAATAATAATAGAACGAAAAGTAGAGAACAATGAGTTTTAACACTAGGTTATTTCTACCTAAACGAATGATGCATTCAAATAACAGACCAAAAATGTAATACTAAGTAATTTTTAGTCATTTATTGTCTAAGTGGTCGATTTTCGTAAGACCTCCCAACCGCTTCTGAGAATACTGACAATGAATCGAAAAAAATCTTACAATATAAAATTTATTATTTTAATAATAAAGTTTCATATTATAAAAACTAAGGACTAGTTTATAAGTAATAAGTGGTCACTAGTACCTTTGTATGCGTCGATTTTAAAACGGTAAATAAATACAATTTTTTCCCATTCCCTTCGAAGTTTCTCTCCACTCCCTGATCTAACGACCTGCCAAATTTCAACTTCCTAAGTGTACTAGTTTCGTCCGTCTGTGAGTTGCATTTCAGTCACTAACTATAAGGTACTAACTATTCTGCCAATATTGATAATATACCTAGCTTTAAACAGCCGATAGTAAACTCATTTCCGATCCGACCAAGCGCAATCAATATTAGCTAGAAATAAGAAAAATTGCAATTTTGTTTGATATTTTTTTCAATATTCGCCACTGCATGCAACGTTCCACTTCGTAGTTTATATTTGAGACGGCGAGCACTTGCTCGCGCTCGTCACGTGCTCGAGCCGGCGCGATGGATAGGAGCGATGCATCTTCTGTTTTAATACATCATTTGCCCGGAGCTAAGTGCGACGGACGAGCTGGCGATCAAATTTAATATTTATTGGAAGAGGGCGGCGATCAATCAACCGGACGCCGCCTCTCGCTGATTGTACGTACTAGTGTGTAGGCGCATCCAGCACCCTGCCCGGGTTTCACTCGAGACTGACTAAAACAAAACATAACACTGCATTTCGTCTGACTACTTAAAATACCAAATATAAGAGAACGTTACGAATCCATAATCAAGCAAACAAGTTACTAGAAGCAAGAGCAAAATAAAACAAGAAGAACGTGTTATAGAAGGTACGTTCATACAATTTAATCAAAAATTGGTTTTCGTTTTACAAAGACGCAATTTTGTGGCTGTTGGACGTACGAGATGATGCACTAAAATAGATTTATTATACAAATCCTTTTTATCTATCTCATACTTGTAGAGGCGAATAGAGGTAATCTAGCGATAAGGCACTACGTTCTCTATTATCTTCTAATCTTTTAAAAGAGACAACGAATTTACTTTACTTATTAATGAGCTTGCTCGAGTAAATTCGAACCTCACAACCATTGTGTACATAAGAGACAAAACTGGGAATATTAAGAAAAAATCTTGTGACATATTAATTACATCACTACCGACTTGATACAATATCAAGGTAAACTTGTCAGAGAGCTACCAGTAGACATGAAACCTATATAAATGTAAATTCAATAACAGCAGTAGGCGACGTAGATCTCAGCGCAATGTCTCATAACCCACAAAAAGGAGTTCAGAGCTATAAATATTAAATTTGGCGTGTCTTGGCTTGCATCTGCTACCACTAACCGTCCGTTTAAAAATTCAACAATGCGTTATCGCGGTAGGAACCCCCGTCGCGTAGTGGAGGTACTCGTATACTTTTAAACCTCATTTCTTATGAGTTTTGCTCTTAAAAAGTAATTATTATGTTTATTAGTACTAGCACTTGTGTATGTATTATATATACTTATTGGTTTATTGTGGTTGAAGTCACTCTGGTGAATGATTGCTTGGGACGATAGATAGTTCGTAACTCGTGGGTTCGATAGCCCGGATACCCCAGATATATTTTTTTTATCTTAGAAAATGTAAACATTTTTGATGCATTTATTCCCGAATCAGAAATCAGCCCTAGGACCACGGCATTGATACAATGGCTTAACGACTGATTCCCAACAACATTTAATACTACGCCTATTATTTTACCCTCAAAGCTCGTCGTAGGAAACCAGATTGACAAGCCGACGAATATTCAATACATTTTGTTACTGTAGTCGCCGTCCGGAGCAAATTCGATTAAATGCACCAACTTTAGCACTGATTACCGTGTTTATAACGTCTGACACAGTCGTTGTAAGCTTTATACTTAAATTGGAGCTTGCTGGTTCATTTTCCATGAGATTATAGTTCAATAACATCAAACAAATTTTGGTAGTTTGTGATTCGGCATGTTCTACAAAACCTTAGTTTTTGACAACTGTTTTATATAATTGACGAATTCTTTAGTTTCAATGTGTTGTTATTTGATATTGTTTACAAAATTATTATTTGTATGATAGAAAAAATCCGAGACACAATGCATGATGATAAAATACACCGACATTTCAAGATTTAGGCCTTTAAATGTTTACACCCTCTCAAGCGGCTACGTAGTGCCAGAGGGGGTTGTGGAGCAACATACAACCTATTTTGAGCAACTAAATTTATAGATATTTCACATAAAAAGGTAATTACAAACTTATTTTTATTGTTCATTTCAAATAAAATGATTGCATATGCCCGCTAACTTAAATTTGTTTATTTTATTGGCCGCGTAATTAAAACCTAAACGGTATTTCCCGTAATCCTACAACACTGAAACGTCGGTGGGCGTATCCGACTCGCGCTTGGCTGGCTTTTTTTTTCAATTACTCCTATTTAAACATTTGTAGAGTGCAAGCGGCCGTAGCCGCGCGGGGGCTGCTAGTATAAAATATATTAGCGTTGAGTGCCATCATCTCATACGCTTGCTTTACTTTTAATCTTTGCGAGATATCCTCTCAATCTCTACGTAGAGAACGTCTCTATTTCGTTAAAATGTGGAGAACTAAGAGATTTCTCACTATGATGCACAAAAAAAATAAATTGCACCATGACCCTTGCAATTTCCGGTTATAATATTAAAAATTAGATACAATCTGAACATATGATATCTGAACATTATGATACATATTTGTTGAGCGTCGCCGCATTGTTTATTCCGCGGCGGCGCGTGTCCTTCATAAATTCCCGGGGACGTACCTCATGCAGCATCTCGACTTGTCCCGCATCTAAATATTTCATATTTGTTACGGCACGGTGGTGGTGGTAGTGGTGATGGTGGTGGCTTTTACCTCGCTCTCGCGCTCAATTGTGACTTGTAGCGAGTATGGCAGAATTTTGTAGTTTCTGTTGCTTTTTTTGTATGTTTAGTTGTTGTGTTGTTGCTTAGGTTTGAGCAAGGAAAATTTTCATTGACATCAACATTATATACTTTTTATATTATAGCACGGAGAGGTCGCTCCGTGAGAAGCCTCTGATTGCCACCTTCGTTGCTAGTTGGTCAATTGAACATCGTAACACATATTTACATTATAAAAGTAATCTTCCATCACATTTACAAATACGCAGAGCCGCACTACACGCTCGTACGTGCTTGTGTGTGTGTGTGTGTGTGTGTGTGTGTGTGTGTGTGTGTGTGTGTGTGTGTG
>DWAP01001723.1:0-15038 GCA_018230625.1 Heliconius eleuchia
TAACAAGACACTGGTGACTATAACACAATACAAGTATGGCTACAAGTTAACTTTTTGAATTAGATTATCATCACATCAGTTAGTATATTAGTTATTATTTTTTATCTCTATTATATAAGTTGATAAATTTGAAAAGTATGCTTGTTCTCTTCGGATCCACAATCGTGATTTGAATGTGCCGTATTTGTGCTACGATGGGCTTTATTGACCCAGTTTTTATATCTTCGCATAGCTCTTTACTATGTATATTTATACAAACATAAATGTCTCGACAATATGCGTGGTATAAGCCTCTTCATTGAACGATCGTGACCTTGTATAAAATCTTCTGTTTCCATGTTGTAATTGTTAGCACAGTATGTCTACAAGTTCTGACAGGAGTTCCAGTTCAATTCCGCGAGATAGCCCAACTCAAGAACCATACACAGCCATTAATGACCTATTAATAAAACTTAGATAATTGGAAGCATGCGTGTAGGTTAGGAAGAGTAGGGGAGTTTTAAGAGAAGATTTCTAGATTTTTTTTAGTTCAGAAACGGTAACAATTAAGCTTAACTACGACTGATGTAGTAAATAATTTTCAATATAAAAGTTTTCTTCAATTTAAACGAATTCATATACTTATGTATGTAAAATATGCCTATATAAATTTAGAAATATTCTCTATACCCATATATAACATCACCTATCTATATACATTTTGATAATCAAAGAAATAAATTAATTCTTTTACATACTTTTATGTGATACATTTTAGGAGCTGCGCCCTCTAGCAACAGGACGCGGAGTTGCATTTTAATAGAACTTTGACTGGAATAGCGTTAATTTTTTCTAAAATCATGAAGATATAGTCGCCGCCGGTTGTTCTAAAAGCCTCAAGACTATACGCGTATAGTGTATTTCCTCTCTCTGGTAACAAGACATACATATATATTGGCTTTGCTTTGTTACCAAACGTTCCGCCTAATTCTGGAAGCATTGTATGTTGATTAAAGAAACTCAACACCGCGTTTTGGCTCGACACCAGAGCGAAAGAAGTGGCAATTTAAATAAATCTTTCATTTCCTCGTGTGAGGATCGAACCCACAACCTGTCGCTTTTACAATCACACTTTGTGGCATTACGCAATGACTGGCCTCAAAATGTTAATAAATTATAATTCGTTACCCCGAGTCGGAACTGAACTCATACCTGTCGTGTTTAAAGTCACACACTTGTGCCGTTGCGCCACGACGGCCTCATTAATTACGGTATTTAAGTGTCTACCTAAGGTTTCATCATCTTATTTATATACTATAAAAGCCAAATTTGTTCTACGTATAATGCATCTAGCGCATTTAAATGAATAAAGAATACGAGTGTCTTGTTTGTTTTTGTAATTTGTAAAACGTTACTGTGAATTATCCTTAGAATATAGTTCTCTCTCTTCCATTATTTAGGGACCAAAGTACAACACACAGACGAAACTACTGCATTAGGAGTATGTCGATATTTAGTGTGGTTGGTTGCTGGTTAGGGAGTGTAGGGGTCCCGCTATGAAAAGATTTCACGACACACACTTACATCCAACTTATCATAAAGTTTACTTTATATATAATTCCCTTACATAAAATTAAATACACGTGATATATTTGAAGAGTGCCCTCTGGTAATAGAATGTGGAGTTGTATTTGAATTGAAGTCAGTGACTGTAATAGTGAAGTGAAGTGATTTTATTTTTTTTATTTTCTCGCTCTGGTAACAAGAACCTAAACAAAATAAAACTTATTTATGGATAAGAATATATAAGAAAATATAAATATTTGATGTAAAGCAATCTACAGACGCGCTACAGCACAATTAGCTCTTTATTGATCGCAATCTAAATGTTTGCCGGTGACGTCACAGAATCGGTGATCAGGTCTCCGTGGTGTAGCGGTTATCACATCTGCCTAACACGCAGAAGGTCCTCAGTTCCACTCCGAGCCGAGACATTTGCGAGATTTTTACTTTTTTTCCCTTTTCTCTAGCATTAAATTAACCAATATTAGGTCCAAATGTAGTTAGTTTAACGATTTCTTACACCCTTTAATAACCAACATTTTTGTAAAATACTTTTTTTATTTCATTTCATTATTTCTAAGTTACGAATTTTATGAGAACGAAACGAGAAACATTATGCATAATTTGCTTGCGCATTAAGATGAATAGTATTAGAGTTATATAGAATTCATAGATTCTTTTGCAGCTTCATTTAATCAGAGTAGGAATTGAACCTACAGCAATTGCGTTCACCGTCAGTCGCTGTTCCACTTTACGACTATTATTTTACTTTTCTTTATTAAAATAATGCTATAATATAAAAGTAAGCTTTAAATAAAATCTTTATTGTGTAATAGTTTTTACGTAAACTGCTACGCATGAGCTACGAGGGCATGAAAAAGTCGACGACCACGTGAGAGTCACTTTTCTAAGTAAGTTGTGATATGTTAGGTTCTCGAGGCTACCGGTTACCGGATCATGTGGTTTTTATTTGAAAATATATCGTTAATGGCATCTGTTTTTCAATAAATAAAATCTTCACGCTGTATCTCGCGTATAGCAGGGTACGCGGAGAGAATCTAGAGCTAAGACCCTCTGAAATTTTAATTACGACTTCAGTTCCAATGATAATGAAATCACATATAGCCAATATTGTTGGTTATCCAAAATAGGCACCGCAACATATGACAGGTTACAATTTTTGCACAGTTTACCTAATATGAGTATATAATGAAAGGGCTTGATTTGATTTACAATACACTCAGAAATAATTTTAGAAAGCGTGTTTTTAAAAAGGTTTTTAAAAGTATATATTATTCTGTTAACAGACTGAGAAAATAAGAATAATTCCCCCGAGTGGTATCACAATACGTTATGGTCATGAACTAAAATAACTTTTTTTAAATACATAGTTTTTTTCTTATGCTAATTAATTTTATTTGAAATAACTTATAATATTTCAACTATACGCTAGAACTTATATTTTCCTATCATATTTATACTCAATAAAAAACCAACCTTCGGTCAATGTGATATAAGGCTTATTGTTGAATCAATTTATGCTACAAAGCTGATAGAGTTCATCAAATACACGCCAGTATATTAAGTTTCCGTGGTGTAGTGGTAGCACACCTGCTAGCAACCGCAGGAGACTCCGGTTCGAATCCGGGCGGAAACCTATAACACACTCCACCCCGATTTTGCACTTTTTAAAATAATTTTGAAGTTTTTTTTACATTTTAATTTTCCTACTCTGATAACAATCAAGCGCGGCGTTTACTTATATAGGTTGATAAGTGCGTTATTCTCTTCGGATCCACAATCGTGATTCGAGCAAGCCTTTATTCACCTAGTTTTAACATTTACACATAGCTCTTTATCATAGACTAAAATTAAATATTTTTACAGAATAAGAATATAGCTATTAATAAATAAAATAATGGGTTATGCTAAGGATTGTTTGGTTTAGTTTTTTCTATACTTTCATTTATTTTTGTCACTTTTGTATACACCCCTATTTACTATACCTATATGATTCTAGAATTTTTATCAAAAATTTTTCTTTACAATTAATTCTTTAACATAAAATTACATATGTACATGTGATGTATTTCAGGAGCTGCGCCCTCTAGTAATAGAACACGGAGATCCATTTTAATGGAACTCAGCGACTATAATAGCGTTAGCCTTTTTATAATTAAAATTAGCTTCACAGTGGAACTCAACTTCAGTGGAACTCAACGCCGCGCTTTGCCTCGTAACCAGAGCGCAGATGTGGTGATATGGTAATATAAATTTAAATACATATATCATTTTCTCAGGATACCAACCAGTCGCGTTTACAGTAAATCTTGTGCCTCTCCTGCCGCCATGACTGGCCTGAACCTTTTTATGCAATCAACTGTTGCTCTACAGCGCAAATAACCCTTAATTGATCGCAATCTGGTCACTATTTTGCCCTTTTCTCAAGCTTTACATTTTTATCAAAGTTGTTACTTTATAATCTCATTTCAAATTTCGAGATCGTGAATCATGATCATGACCACACTTTAAATTAAATTTATTATAAAATAAAATTTATAGATAGTATAAGTTATGACTTTTGTGCATTTTAAAATTTAAATTATTAGTGTCATACAAGATTCATAGAATGTTTTTGCATCTTCATTCTCCCGACTAGAAATGAATCCACAGCCATCGCGCTCACCATCAGTCGGTGTTCCACTTCACGAAGAACGTTATTAAGATTTTAATTTGTTTTGGTTAATAATAATAATAAGTGGGCAGAGGGAAGCTAGTATTTAGACATGCCGTTCTCTACTTCCCACTGAATTTTTCGAGGAATTACATATTGAGAGCGGGACACAACGTTAGGCTTTTGCGTTGGTGTCAGAACGAAGAAATCATACTATTATATTCCCCCAAATGGGGATCGAACCCACAATGACGAAAGCACCATGACGGATTTTCGTTGATTTCTTATTAAAATAATGATATATTATCAATATTTGATTTCAATACAATATACATTAATTTGATCGGCGCTACGCTAACTGCTACGCGATAACTAAGTCTACGAACATGTGAGAGTCGCCGTCACTATTTTTATTAATATGTAATATGGTAAGTTCTTGAGGCTGATGGTTACGACGGCATAGGCTTTTAAAGGAAAAATATTTAATTATAGGTATCTATTTATAAATTAGTTAAAGAAAACTGTATCTCGCTTCTAGCAATGTTGGTGGAGGGAACAACCGCACTAACTGCGAGAGGTCGCGCGTTTTATTGTTAACAGAGCTTGGACATCAAAATATTTCACTCCTCCATGTGGGAAACGTATCCACAATATGTCATACTTAGATTTATTTACATATCGCCGGCTTAGAGTGTAAACTGGCTAAGTCCATTTGTTGTCGTTATTTTTTAGGTAAAAAAAACATATTCAAAAGTATTAAAAAAAATACAAAATTTATCTTTTTTTTATTTCATATATATAGTAGAAGACTTATGGTTTCTTTATGAACGTTTAATAACAATTAGTTCATTAGGCTGTTAGCAGGTTTACATTCCAAGCGTTTGTATACTATATCAACAATACAATCCAATTTCTACTCTAAGAGACACAATTAAAATTTAACCTTCGGTCAATGTGATATAAGGCTTATTAATGAATGAATTTATTCTACAAACCTGATAGAGTTCATCAAATACACGCCAGTATATTAAGTTTCCGTGGTGTAGTGGTAGCACACCTGCTAGCAACCGCAGGAGACTCCGGTTCGAATCCGGGCGGAAACCTATAACACACTCCCCTCCGATTTTGCACTTTTTGATAATGATTTTGCAGTTTTTTTTATATTATCACTTCATTGAAATAGATTAATTTATAATTTTCATTATTTTCCTTCGTTCAATTTAAAATATGATTAAATATGATAACTATTAATATATAAATAAATTAATTTGTTTTTAAAGAAAATTATGTAGTATAACTTGTATTTCAGCAATAATGTTTCAGACTCTTTTGCTATCTTTAATTAGTTATATATTATTATCAAGTATTTAATAAATAAGAACGATTAGAGCGAGGATATGAAAATATAAAACATTTTCATTCTTTTGAGTCTGGAATTGAACCTACAACCATTACGTTTACAGACACACACTTGTGTCCCTGTGTCATGAAGGCCTCTAAAATAAATAATAATAAAATAAAATAAAACAGGAAATTAAATTAGTTTTTAGAGTAAATATAAAAAAAGTTAACAAAAGACAAGAGGACAGATTTACGGTTTTCAAGAGGCACTGGTTCTAATCCCGGTACGATCAAAGGTCTATTTATACGCACGTTTTGTAAATATGTTTTTTTTTCTAAATAGGAGCAATATATTTCGCTACGCCCTCTCATGAGATACTAACTGAACTAAAAAATGATTTTGTAACGTGTAGTTACAAAGATACCTTAATATAATAATTAAAATGTCATATTATACTTAAAAAATATATATATTTATTATACTTATTTAGAAAAGGTATAAAAATTTGACTTCGAGCAAGGGACTCGAACTTGCGCCTTCTCAACGTTCTCATGAGAACGTATTGCCTAGTGATCAGAACGCCTGGTCGCCTGGTCGGTTTCCAAGAGGCGCGGGTTCGAGTCCCGCTACGTAGAAACTTTTATATATATTCTAAATAAGTATTTTTATTCCCTAAGAGTGGAACTGGACAAACAATTTTTATTTTAATAAAATAGTTAGAAGGCGTCGTGTCGCAATGGGACAGTATCTGACCGAAATGCGACGTGTGTAGGTTATATGACCACTGGATGAATGATAATATTTACATTATTTCTCTATCCTCTCCAGCAGATAAAACGCAGCGTAGAGTTCCGCCACTCACATCACTCAATTGTGTACATAATATATAAGTTATTCGGGAATCGTTTTATTTCATTCGTGTCATAAGGCTCATTTTTGCTTACCCACGGTTGATTGTAGATTTTATAGACTACCTAGAATACACTGGAAGCTTTCAAGTCTCCGTGGTGTAGCGGTTATCACATCTGCCTAACACGCAGAAGGTCCTCGGTTCGACCCCGAGCGGAGACATTGATTGGTTTTCTTCCTTATTTTGTCTAAAATTATTTTTTGTTCATGAAAGTTTTATTTTGCTCATTGTTTAACTTTTCTTCTGTTTATTACATCGATAAATTGTTGAAATTGTATTTCATTGAAAGGTTTTATATGAATAACACGATGAGTGGATCATTAAATTATTAGGCGGTTAATATTTTTTGTTGAATTTGCAAAATACTGTACTTTTTTATTTATGGTAGTCCAGCGGGGATTCTGGGATTTACACAAGTTTGGTAGATTTATATACTGGGGGATTTCTTGTACTCGGTTAAGTACTTTCACTAGACATGAGCCCCACATATATGGCCGCCCAGTAGTCTAGGGTAAAGGATCAGATTAGTAAAAAAAAATGGAAATTTGAAATTCTCGAGTGCGTCACATTAAGGTAGAGTGAGTTAGTTACGTGCTAAATCATGTATATTCGATTAATCTGGCAGTTTGACAGTGACATAAAAAAGGCTACAAAGTTGTAAAAAAAACGTTATCTCGACATTCTCGAGCGTGGCTAATTTTTACTACCCCAGTTTCGTTTCAACAAACACAGTTTCGTGCAGATGACAATTAAACTGTTCATAGCCACACAACTGATACATATACCTATTTCGCCATATAAGTACATTCGTAGCAGTCGCGTAGCCATAGACTTTACAAGCGTAGCACTAAACAGGTTCATTGTTTGTTGTTGCTATATATTTGGGATCTTGTTTTTTTAAACAAATTTTTCTTACTTATTTTTAATTAATGATATATTTATTTAAATTGGTGTCAAAATTCTTATACGTGTGTTAAATATATGGGGATCACAAAAATCACATTGTGTCTATATATCTATCTCAAAGGTCATTGTAAATTTAAGTTTTTTTTAAGCTCCAGCACTCAACTGTATGTACAGGGACGTCAGCGTTAAGACACTGCGTTCAGTACCCGCCGCACTTATATTCTATCTATACGGAAGACATTGTTTATTTTAAAGAATGCATTGGAATTCATTTCAACAAACTTCAAATTCTATAAAATTTTAATAGTGACAGATATAACCATCTGTAAACAAATATTATTGCTTTAAAAATACCTAAGAATAATGGCCAATTGAGGCTAGTAGTTGCGCAGGAGCACAAGCGTGTTACTGTACGTGTGAAATCGGTTGTGAGTTTGATTCCTAGACAATGAAACTAATATTTAATATTTTCATTTTTTCGCTCTGGTTTCGAGACAAAACGCAGTGTTGATTTCCAGCACTCTACATGCAATATCTCCAGTGGGGAATGGAGTGTCCTATCTCTGCGTACATTCGGGACACAGCGTAAAGCTTAACGAAAAACGAAAAGAAAACCGGGTTTGAAGTATTCGGTAATCGGTATTCGGTATTCGGTGTATCAGTCATTTAAATTCAATTTCGAAATATTCTTTATTAAAAATATATTGCAAGCACGTATGAATCGTCTATTGAATAATAAGCTGGTAACTCTCAGTAGGAAGTTCTGCTGATAGTTCACGAGTACATCACACTAAAATTAAGTAAAAAATATATTAACTCAAACTTAGAAAAATAGATATAGATAAACTAGTCTCAAAACATTTTGCTCTCCGTTATTCGCGCAAATTTGATACATTACGAGGAGAGTCTTGGAACTCAGCGCCACAAATTTTTCACCAGAGCAGGGAAAATATGATAAATTTACACATGGTGCTTGAAGCCAAACCCTGTTTCACTGCGACTATGCAATAATCGACAAGTTAATATAAAAAAAAACGTGTAAAACTTTACCTCAAAATCGAATAAATCCAAACCACATCAACTAATGCATTTTGCGGTTCCCTCAATTATATGATGTGCTTTCAATTTTATAAATCCTTTCCGTTTTCACGACTTTTCAATGTAATTGTTTGTTTTGTTGGATTTTCTAGGATTTTGTGAGATTTTCCGGTGCATTTTGGTTAATGGAAGCATTAACGTAGGATTACTACCGCTGTACTAGTATTTGGTTTATAGCTGATGGTTTAAAACTGCGGTCGAAAGAGGCTTACTGCACTTTTCAACATTTTTAATAATGTAAAGCTGTCAATGCGCTTTGTTGTTTAACTGACGTATGGGATTAAAACTGTATTTGACCTAAATTAGTTAAGTCAATATCACAAAAGAATTGAAAAATAATATCCTATTGTATATAATAGTAGTCTTTGGATACAGTTATTGTTCATCCTTGGAACTAACTTTTATTTTTTATATGCTATACTAATATTTATTTTTGGAAATGAAATAAATCTCTGAAAAACCCTTTTTTTTTTCAAAAAAACTCTCCGAGATTTAAATTCACTATCATATATTTTCATTCATTTACATCAAATATTTTTATTCTTACATAATTTACAACAAGAAGCTAAAATATCATTACATCCTCATGCCTTTTTCTGCTTAGTTACGAAGATTGAACATAGTGTCTCCCATTTTCCACCTGATTTCCAAGACCGTTTTGACCTTTTTGATTTCCACCGTTAAAAAGGCAATGCTTTTTAACGGTGGAACTCCAAATCGTCCTTTGTTTATTTACTTAAGCGAGAAAATAAAAATAATTTCTTTCCCTGAGTGCAAATCGAAAATATAACCACCGCGTTTATAGTCAGATACTGTATAAAGCTTATACAAGATTATTCGAAATGTATGATCAATCTCAAAGCGCAACATCAACTGAAATTTATAGTATTTGAAATCTCTAATAAACTTGTATTATATCTAGTATTTACAATTGCAATATAATTTTAGTATAAACTTAGGTGGTTAAGCAAAATTTATTTAAAATTAATATTAAAACTATCAACGAAATTGATTTATATGCACATTGCGGACGTCTGTGAGCATTTTATACTTTCTTTTTTTAGCTAACACGCTGTATCCCATACACAACAGAGTAAGCGGAGGGATCTTGGGAACCTGGGATTATTAAGACATTTTCGTTGCTGACTTTAGATGATCAGAACGAGGAAATGAAAATATTAAATATTTCATCACCTCGTTGAGTTCCCACAACCTGTCGCGCTTACAGTCGTATGACTGTGCTCCAGCTAATAATTCGGAAAGACTAATAATTGGTACCAAAGAAAGCTACCACATATTTGTAGTGAATGAGTAAAACTTTATAAAAAATACAAAAGTAAACAAGGCTAGCTGATTGACTGTCTAGTAATATCAATTTCATCACATTATAAAATCTCTTGTTAAGTGGCGGGAATCAACGCCACGCAATGTCTACCAGAGCGGAGTATTGACAATAATTTTAATTTCACCTCGGGGGAAACTAAATGAGAGCTTCAAGGATAGCTCGATACAAATTTGTTAAAGTTAATTTATAAATATTCATTAGAGTCAGATTTTTTAAAAGTAAGTGTGTTTTCGAAATGAATCTACTTTCTAATCTAATCTACGCATATACGAGAATATATATAATAATTTTATATTATTTCATTATTTCAATCGTATCGCAGTTGTATCTAAGTATACGCGACGAATGTTAACAGGGTAGGCAGAGGGGGCCTAGTGTTAAGACACTCCATGTCTCACTCTCGACCAAAGTTTTGCGAATACGTGGCATAGCGGCACAACGTGTGACTGTAACCGCGACCGGGAAGAAGAGGAAAGAGGAATAAATTATTTTAATTTCCTGCTCTGGTAGACTACTTAACATTTTTTGTCGAATATAGAGCAGAAGGTAGGGAATGGAATATCTTAACACTACGTTACCCTTCAATGCGGGAAAATGCGTGAAGCTCTTTTATTAAATATATAAATTTGACGACCCGGACCAATCTACGTTAATTGTAACTTTGAACTTTCCGTCTACAACAATAATAGCTTTATTTGAATGTATTACACAGGATCAACTAATCGATATTTTCAACAGCCGTACGTTGATTTTACCTTTACGAGCACCATCCTCGGTAGTATAGTGGTTAGTATGCCCGCCTGTCACGCGGGAGACCGGGGTTCAATTCCCCGCCGGGGAGCTTTTTTATACTTTATTTAATTTTCTTTACACGAATCTTAGTGTAAATTACAATCAACACATCTTAGATAGACTGAAAACTCAAAATTTTAGAATTGGCTCTGGGTCTCTACATCTGAACAAAGTAAAATAATATGGAATTAGTTAAAACTATTTCAACATGAAATATATAAAAAAAAACAACTTTACGCTGTATCCCGCACACAGCAGAGTAAGCAGAGGGAACCTTATATTAAGAGTCGTTCTCCACTTACTGTATAATTTTTCGAAGTATTGCGTGTTGAGTAGCGCAACTCGAGGCCGAGCTTTTGCCTTGGTGCCAGAGAGAAGAAATGAAAATATTAATAAATAATAATTCATTCATTCATTATTGATTCTCTGTGATTCAATTCCAAAACATCTGACGGCATATAATAGATGTGAGTTCGATGCTTATTCGAAGTACAGGAAGATATATACAAAGTGTTTTTTAAATCTTTAGACTAACTTTACAAAACTTCAAATACATGTGAACAGAAAGCTCTAATGGATATTCCTATAAGTACTGATGGTTTTTTCACAATTTTTGTAGAGATCTATAAAATTTTTTTAAAAGTAATGACGATTTTTGAGGAAAGGCAAATTGCCATTAAGGCAAATCAATTATAAGGTATTTATTTAAAAAATGTACGAATATATAATGAAAACTATCTTTCTTTGGTTTGGTTTTCTTCCCATCTCACGATGGGATATTGTAAATTATAAATTTTCTAAGCTAAGAAGTTAAACAAAGATAAACATATGAAAAATTTGTAATCTAGAAAAAGGCCTGTAAAAGTTCACCTTTGTTATTCAAAGAAAGAAAAAGCTCTAAAAAGTATTATGAGAAGAAAAAAGTATATAAAAGATTTAAAAATATGTATATACTTGTGTTTAAAAGGCTATACTTTGTTAACGATAATTTTCAATAATGAACTACTAATTTTACATGTACTTATTTTTTATAACAAAAAACTAAATTTCCTCTTATAATGCCCTCTACTGAAGCATCCTGAAAACTGATGTCACGTATGTACAATAGTAAACGTATATTGCAAGTACCTTTGAAATGCAAAAATAATAATAAAAAAATCTTTATTATTAATATTTTTACATTTCATTTAAATTCAAAAGGTCAAAATCACTGCCGGTTTAATGTGTGAAATTACATCGAAATGATTAACTTAATATCATAGGTTAGGAAAGACTTCCTAACCGTCCTCATATCTATAAACGCAAAAAAAAAAATTGGATTCAATCCAATAGTTCCTAATATAAACTTGTCCAAAAAGCAAATTATAGTTTTATAATGTTAGTATAGATTGAAATGTAATGAAATAATAATAGCTTACAACAATGCTCAATACTAGAAGCAACAAATACCCGGGGCTACGAGGCTACGACTCTGCTACGTTACTTATTAAAACATATTTATGTATGTAGATAGCATAGATAAATTTTTATAAAAATTAATGGCAACAGTTAAAATTTAAATGATTTGCTTCACAATGTATTCCGGAATATTAGAAGGTAAGCAGAGGGAACCTAGTCTTATGACATACCTTTTTCTCCGACCGCCTTACTTTCGAGACAGCGTATCGAATACTGAACTCAACGCCGTGCCTTGTCTTTTATTTTCCGAATGGAAATCAAACTCACAACCCGTCCCATTTACAGTCTGCCACGCCACGACGAGCTTAATTATATATTTCTAAAAACTACCTAACGAGCTAGATATTTAGCTTATTATTGGCCACTAAAAGCCACAAACACAAGTTTGTAGTCAAATTATTGGTAGATTATTGGCTTTCAGTTATTGAAGTCTAGCCCTTCTATTTAAAATAGTAAATGATCGTTTGAAGTGATGAATGCGATGTGGAGCGTCTGAGTGACTAGTTCGCTTGAATAATAGTGCCTGCTTGTAATAGAATTAGGTTTTATAATTTATGAGTTTTCCGAATAGTATAGAAAAATATTATAATATAATTTTATGCTTTTTGAATTGAAATTTTGCGGCACCTTAATCAATTTAATCTACTCGTATGTAATAATTATTAATAAGATCTTTCATTTTCAGTTACTACTTAGTTTAGTCTTACTTATATGTATATTTAGTATTATTCTTAGATATGCGATGTTTCGGACACTACCGTAATCTGTGGTCTGCAATTACTTATATCAAACTAACGCGGTATACGCGACTAATCCGGTTAATTTAAATAAATAAATATTAATTTTGAAGACGCCGAGTGGTAAATAGACCCACAACTTTAGGCGCTGCCATATTACGCCATAGATATAAGATATAGCTAATAACATGTAAATACTTTTGTACTACGTTTGTACGTTGTAACTACAAAATATCTGAACGCTGTCTGCGAGTTTGGGGGTTATCTGTCTCAAACGTTTCGCAACTATCAAAGATATTCGAACTTTACCTCGCATCGTTTATTATTTTCTAACAGTAGCGGCGCAGGGACACAAGTATGTGACTGTAAACGTGACCGGTTGTGGGATCAATTTCCACTCGAAAAAATTTAATATTTAATATATTCATTTCGTCGATCTGGTAACGAGCCTCCTTCACATCGAGAATTCGGCGAAAATTCGGCGAAATGTATTAAAGGGAACGGGAGTTTTGAGAGTAGGTTACCAGGTTCCCGCTACCTACTTTGCTATACATAAAAGTATTTCAGGAAATACAGTGAATTATAATTTGTTGCTTAATAGTCATAACAATGTCTCGAATTCCATGGCGCTTGAGTTGTCATTTACTTTAAGTGAGTGCGATTGTTGATTGTCTTTTATAATATTGCTAAGACGGATTTTAATGTTATTCATAAATTTCGTTTTTTTAAGTATTTTCGTTTTTATATAGTATTCGAGGGTAGGATAAAGTGCGGCATTGAATTCTGCAACTCAACACGCACTGTCTCCTAGTAGTAGGCCTCTGAAGTATGTCAGTACGCTACAGGTCCTGGCTCCATCAACAGACCAGCTCGATGTCACCATATTATTTAATTGTTATCTTCTAAGACACGTATAAGTACTGAGTGCTTCTTGATGAACTATTACGGCTACATTTGGGTATGCGAGAAAGTCAAATTCAATTTCTATCAACTAGATTACACATAGTTACATAGTAACAAGTTGTTTGGAACTCCATCTAAATCCTTTGCGCGCAAAGATAATTTTAATCAAATTAGTCATATTTAGTTCCCGCAACATATTCGAGTGCTGTATTTCGGATTGTTATTAAGTAGAACGCTACAATCTCGACTATTTCGTTAATTCAGTACCACCAGAAGTGCCATTCAAAATACATCTTATAATAGCCGAATGCAACATTGTATAAATAATTCGATTAAGTCTCCGGAAGCAAATGAAGCAAATTCGTAGCTCAAATTCCGTTTGGATATTATATTATCCTCGAAATGTGGTTGTTATAAACATCTAACGTAAATTCTATCTATGTAATATTTCTTGAATACATATCTAATTTTGCTAAAGGCAAAGTAGTGTGTTGAAATCCAGGAAAAAGGCGTAAATCTGCTGTATATAATCAAGAATTTTCATTTTGATTATATTTATTTGGGGTAGAAGTAAGAGGTATATTTACGAAGTCTTTATAGTTTGCTAAAAGGTCTCAGCCTGTTTAAAATTATAATAAATAACTAGAACGTATTTCAAAGATGACCGTCATTGTACCCAAGGGACCTTAAGTCCTTACAATTCGGAAGGCCCTGGCTCTGTTCTTAGCTCCTCGTCCTGCAACTTTTATTTTTAAATAACATTTTTTTATTATGACAACGTGACTTATTTTTACTTAATGATAAACAATTACTAAGACAAAAATTGATAACAGCTAATCTAAGTTAATCCAGATTATATAAACTATCGGCATTCTAGATTTCAAAAATCCAATCCATACAATAATAGTTATATTTTTGTACTGTAATATGCGTACGCTCGTTTGATGCAATAATGACGTATTTACTTTAACATTTAACTGTATTTTTTTTAAAGTACTATAACGTCATTAACATTTGTGTATATGTTGGTATGCGTGAATTGGAGTGCCTTAACTAGATTAAAACAATCCGTTAAAAAAATTATGATATATAAAACATTGTAAAATAGTATAATTGTAATGGGTATTAAGATATTAAGTTAAATGTATAGAAAAAGACAATCCAAATACCTGGACCCTGTTAGGAATTGAATATCTGGAGGTAGTTATGTCTAGTTATAAGTCTAATTTAAGTAATAGATAAAAATAAAATAAAAATTAAAGCTGATTTTATCAGCTTCACGCTGTATCCCGCACACAGCCGGGTAGGCAGAGGGAGGCCAGTGTTAAGAC
>DWAP01001724.1:0-15036 GCA_018230625.1 Heliconius eleuchia
ACTAGGTTCCCTCTGCCTATCCTGCTGTGTGCGGGATACAGTGTGAAGCTGATTTATTTATTTATTTATTCATAAAAAAATAGTTTTTACCAGCGGCTTCGCCCGCTTGGTCAAATGGAAATAATTAAGGGTAGTGTATGACGGATGATATATTCGATGGATTAGAGGATGGTTACGTCGAAATAGTTTCCTCGATAAATAATATCCAAAAAGAAAAAGATTCTCATTTCGAACCGACAGTTCCAAAACCATTTTATATGCAGATATTTAACATTCAGTCGATTCGTTTCTTTTTGTAGGTTGAACTATTTACAAATACAATCACAGTCAGAAAGAGTCGTTAAGAAAAGATAATATATGAAACAACACTAAGTGGCTTGACCGACATCGATATCTAAATTGTATAATAACAAAATTTTATCTTAGAATACAGATCCAAGCACTTAAAAAAATAGCAGACATAAAAAATATATATTTTTTTGTAGTATTTATAGTAGATAAATAATTATTACTATAAATAATTATTAATATTGTAATTGTAAATTAACACAATAAATCATTTATAAAAAAATTATTTAAAATACATATACACACAATAAATCATTTAAAAAAAAAAACAAAAACGATTTACATGAATATTTTTGATACAAGTACTACAAGATGACGCACAAAATTTTCTATAACACGATATTCAATCGGTTATGATAATTTAAGCATAATTTACATGTTTTTACTATTGTACAAGTACAACACTTGGCATGGCTTCGCATCACTAATTGATTGGCATACCGTATATGCAAAAATAAAATGACCACTAAAATGAATCATACAATTCAAGGATTATTCGTTGAATTTTGGAAATAACTTTTAAATTATCTTTTTCAGCTTCACGCTTTATCCCGCACGCAACAGCTTAAGTAGAGGGAACCTAGTTTTAAAGACACTCAGTCCTCACTTTGTGCCGAATTCTGGAGGCATTGCGTGTTGAGTGGTGGGCCTCATTGCCGTGCTTTGCCTTGATACGAAAGAAATGAAAATAAGCAAAGAAATTTAAATATTAACAAATGATAATTCATTCCTCCGAGTGGCAATCAAACCCACAACCGTCGCATTACAGTTAGACACTTGTGCGGCTGCGCCTCGACGAACTGAAACCACCACTGAAATGAATCAAGAATACTATCCAAAAATATTTTTTTGAATTTTGGAAATCATTTTAAACACATAAGTACCTACGTATTTATATACTTATCTATATATGTCCATTAAGAAAATTCATATTTCAGTTACTATGAATATTATTTTATTTATAGCGTGTGAGTTAAGCCGCAGTTCTGCGGTTGATCCCTGTGTCCATTTACTCTCATTCAGTCTCATTTATACGCCTAAGATTTTAGTCATTGCTTTACTTCTTTCATATTATTATAAAGGGTCATAGCGGTAAGCAAAGGTATACATTCTAATCATCTATTCGATATCTCTATCTATTTTTAAACATTTTAAAAATGTTATTCCACACTTCGGAAAGAAAAATACTTATTTAGAAAACGTATAACGTATAACCACGTAAATATTTTTAAGAGGATTCCTTATTTTTCATGACATAGAGGAGGGATGGGGTCAACAATAGCAAAAAAACTGCTTACGTAATACTTGAATGGTCTACTACTACTTGTGTTGAGTGGCGGAACTCAACCACGCGCTTTCCCTCATTACTTAGAACTTAGAGCTAACATACGAAAACATGACTATTAAATATTTCATTTCCTCGAGTGAATTTATTTCATCTAGACCTCTATTAAACATAGAAGTACAAAATATACCTGTTTTAAAATTTTATATTTAAATGTAAATATTCGATAAATATGCAAATAACCTTCCAAAGTATGAATGTTGAGAATATAATATATTTTATATATAAAATATATAATTATTTAAAATCGTTGTGTAATATTATTGTATGAATAACAATTGAAATTGTTTATATCACCAAAGCCATGGCAATCTTCAGCGTGACTAATGTTCCCTACACTTCAAAATCCGACCAAAATGAAAAATAGAAAATTACCAGTCAACAGTACAGAACGCACCGTCTCACGAACGCAGTCGGTTAACCTTGTTTTTGCGAACAAACACATCCTTGGACCGCAGTTGGGTAAATAATTGTTATCGAATATCGCCTATTGGTTGGTGACGTGACGCATTACTTCGGGTTTTAGTAATTCATGAAATATAACAACAATATGTTATAATTGTGTTTTTGAATAAATTTAGCTGTTTTGGTTAAGAAAATGAGGGGTTCGTTGAGTCAATGTTTTTATTTTCACGGTATATCCCGCGTGTAACAGGGAGCCTAGTGTTGAGACACTTCGCTTCTCACTTTCCGCCGAATTGTGAAGGATTACGTGTCGAGTGAGTGGAACTCAACACCGCGCTCAATACCAGAGCTAAAATATGAAAACATGAACTATTAAATATTTCATTTCCGCGAGTGGGTATCGAAACCACAACCTGCCGCGTTTTATCACACGTTTTGAGCCCCTGCGCCACTACTGGCCTCAGTATACTGGCACTCTATTTCGAGTCAATGTTTTCCAAATCATATAAATTTCCTTATTACTGGAATTGGAATAACAATCCAATCAAACGTCCAAATATCTTACTTAAAACTGCTTAAAATACTGCATAAACAAAAAAGACGGAATCATTTCAAAATATTTCCATACAAAAAAGTTTACATCAAAGGATACCTACGTCATTTTATTTAAGTTTTATCATATAACGATCTATGAAGTTAATTAGAAAACAATAGGCGCAGGCGCACCCTCCCACGAACTGAACATCAATGTATTACCTTACATACGCAAGAACAATGCGCAATTTATACAATGTTTTTACGTAATATGTTTCAAAAATAAATAATATATTAGCATTATTATTATAATAGCTAATAACATAAATAAGTTGTAACAAGCGTATACGAATTTCGACGTAACTTCATGAAAACGTATTGCTTAGTGATTATAATAACGATTATCAAAAGACCGGAGTTAAAATCCCAATACGTTTAATTTTTATTCATTTCCTAAATAACACTATTTAGAAAGAAAAATAAAAAAATTACGTATTGGTATTTGAGTTCGTGTCTTTTGATAATCGTACAAGCACTCTGACCACTGGGTCATACGATCTAATCAAGTTACGTCGAAATTCTTATACGTCCGTCTGTACGCCGAAATTGTTACAACTTTTCATGCAAACAGTTAAAAAAAGAAATCAACACCACGTACAAATATATCTAAAGACTCATACAGTATGTATGGATCCAATCGCTGAAGCATTTTACTTTCCCCTACATGCGGGCGTTACATGTAAGTGATGATAAGCCGTAACTTATTATGAAACAGTGTGAGAATAAAATTAGTATTTTTAAGTATATAATATTAGAAGCGGCGTTGAGTTCCGCCACTCAACACGCAAAGCCTCCGGAACTCAGCTGAAACTGGGGAACGGAGTGTGTTAACACTAAGTTCCCTTTGCCTATCCTGCTGTGTGCGGGATACAGCGTGAAGCTGATAAAAAAGTATTAATATTAAAGATCCTGGTTAAAATTCTATATAAAGTGGATTATTGAAACTAACTAAGGTGAGGAAGGTAATACTCATATTTCATTAAAATATATATTATTATTTACCCATATAAAAGAAACAAATACAAGAATGTATATAAAGAGTACGTACAATAGGCGACCTTATCGCTGATATAACGATTTCTTCCACACAACCTTAAGGCGTTTCAAATCGCGCAATTTATCATATTTTTTAATTGAAATTATTATATTGAATGATATTACATACAATATCAACTAAGTTAGTTAATATTTTATAAAAGGAAAAAAACCACTTATAGAACGCTATAAAGGATCTAAATATGTGACAATAGAATTTAAATAATTTTAAAGCACGTCACACATTTCGTTTTCACCGTTAAGGAACTTCCTTTGACGTTCGGCACACAGACCTACAGGGGGAGCCAAGTTAAAAGTTACTTATATTTTAGTATTCATGCAACGTTGGAATGTAACTAATTATCACACGGAGTGAAGCCAGCACTCATATGTTCTAGTGGAAAAACAAAGAGTCTGCTACGTGATGCGATGTGAATAGATGAGATTGTAAGATAAAATGTCGTACGTAATGGGAAATGTATTGCCTTCTTTTTATTTATGTATATATAATTTGTTTTACCTTCACATTGTACAGCGGGAACCTAAGTAGCCTCCCATTACAGACACTTACGTTCCCCGATTCCTGCAAAGTTCTGGAGTCATTGCGTCTTTAGTGGCGGAACTCAACGCCGCGCTTTGCTTTGTTACCAGAGCGAAGAAATGAAAATATTATATTTCGTTTCCTCGATTGGGAATCGAACTCCTAATCAATTGCATTTACAGTCGCAAGTTTGCGCCACGACTCACCTGCCATATAAATATACAGAAAATTTTACAATACATTACAAGCTATCTGGAAAGATATACAAACTGATTTAAATTAGAATAGTTCTTAAGAATGTATTAAATGACGTATTCCATCACACTACGTTGCATTTTCCATATATTACAGTTATAATTTCATAATAAATTATATCCATCGGTCATCCAGAGTTATAATATTGGTATAGATACTTTATGGAGAATATTATAGTTTACTAGTGGGCACGCGCAGCTTCGCCTGCTTATTTGCACCCTTAGGGGTGAATTCTTAAAACACAAAACACGTGTTCAATAAAATATTTTTAACAGTCTGAATTTAATTTTTTATAAAAATCGATCCATCATAGCGCAGAGGCATAAGGTGTGTTTGAAAAATCAATTGGTTGTGGGTTCGAGCCCCACTCAAGGATTAAATTAAATTTATATTTTCATTTCTTCAAAAACAAATTAAATGTAAATTCAGATCCCAAATAATTTATGAAAGTAAAAAACGACCATTATAAAATCTTCAATAATGTTTTTGTTACAAATCTCTTCTTGCAACGGAAGTATCGGATACAAATGGATCATATAGAAAGATCGCCAGATGCATCTCATAGATCAATACGATACGTACGAAACATGCACATGTACATGCCGACATGCGTTTTAAATTATCTTTCCTGCTTTATCAATTTTTGAACGTGCATTATAGAATATATTCTGACTAAAATCGTTGCTGTAGAATTCTATTTCTCACTCATTATCAATTTATCATCAGATTCATTCTCAAACAAAATATTTTAATTTCCTCGTTCTGGTAAAAAGCCACTCTCTGAGTTGAGGTCTGCCTGTGCGAGATACATAAAAAAAACATATTTAGCTATGAAAAACGTGTAGTTACTTACAGAGTATAGTGTGTTTCTTTAAACTAAAAATATATATGGCTAAGTAAGCAAAATCGGCAGTGTTAAGACACTCCGTTTACGCCTAATTTTGACACCTAATTTTCAAGACATTGTGTTTAGGAAAGCCGCGCTTTAACTTGCACAACTATACAGTATGCGTTTTCTATATTTTTTAACGAGAACCAAATAGAAAAAAAGAACTTGAGGCGTGTTACATACAGTCCCAGCCAGACCACATTCTGAGGATGCTCTAATTATGGAGTGAAACTAGATTCAACGTACAAATAAATAATAGAATGTACTACAGATTTCCTTTAACGGAATTTTTGCAAGGCTTTAGAAATTACATCGCGAAGTGATTCTTCAGTCTGTCAGTTTATCCCAAAACAGATTTTAAATAAAAGTTAAAATAAAATGTTATTACCAATATATTTTTATTTATATATTTTAATATTGTATGCTTTGGTCAACAATAATTATCTTTAGTCCAAAAAAGAACAGTTCAAGTGCGAGTCGGACTGGTCTACCGAGTGTCCCGTACTTATTTTAGGATTGTAGGTCAACGGGAGTTACCCACAACTCATTAAAGTTACAAGACAAGTTGTATGTACTCGTTTTGTACGAAATGAACTACAAATATAAGTTTTAAAGGATTTTTTTCTATAAAATATCTATAAATTTTTACTTTTTGAAATTTTTCCTTTTATTGTATATTTTTTCCTATGAGGTACCCCGTAGGTTTTGATTACGCGGCGAATTTCATACGAATTGAGCAGAAACGATGCATTAACGCTCGAATCATTTGATTTAGAAGCTTGAATTTGTAGACTAGAATATTTACAAAATTTTTACATAAATGGCCATGGCAGACGAACAGACAGACAACTATGTAATATATAGGGGTTCCGTTTTTCCTCATAAGGTGCGGAGCCCTAAAAAGGTACATTGTATTGCAGTCTATCGTAACTCACTGAAACCCTTTCGTATACGTACTTGTAGGTATTTGTATCGTAATTACATATGTTAAGCTGCAGCTAAACAGTTTAATCGGCATCCTAATCTTTGAATACTAAGTAACTTAACTTTACCCAACAATGTAGTAAAAATAACACTGAATTTTATTTATTTTATTTTATCTATATTTTTTTATATATTAATTACATAATTATTAATTGACTTTCGTTTTCTAATAATATTATCAATTTTAAAACAATATCAATGCCTATAAGTGAAAATAAACGTGAACAAACGTACCGACAAACATATAAAATTATTAAAAATTATTGTTTTTAGTTCTTTTACGTTATCAAGTGCTACCACCAATAACATTTTTTCTTATATAGATTATATGTACTGAGACCGATTCGTTACAATTTAATTATACGAGTAAGTATAGATATAGATTTATCTTTTTAAGATAATCAATCTATTTTAAAAAGCGAATATTAACTAACAAAGGATCTGTAGGACGTAGGTCCAATTCTCTCGATTTGTTTTATTCATTTGTGATTATTTTAAATTATACTATTACGTACTAATACGCAATATAGTAAGTATTAAAGTCAAATTGCAGAGTAAATTATGTTCATATATTTTTATTACTTTTAGATATTATTAATAAACATCAACTAACTAAAGGAAAAACGGCTCAAACAAATAAATTGAAGATACCATATACAGTGAAGTATACAGATTTTACAAAAGATTTAAATCCATTTTTAGTCTGTAGTTATTTGACTACAATACGATTATTGTCGTAATTGTCGACGGACACAATTGATGGTCCGCTACATAATACATGGGACGGTGTGTGTCCCCGTTGCTAGTTACGTCAGTATAATATTAACTATCGATTATAATTATTTCGAATCGTTTCTCAGATTGATTTGTGGCAAAACATATATATAATAAAAACTAGAAATATATTTTGAAAAAAAAAAAACCTTGTCACATAAAATTTAAAAAGAAATAATGCCTCGGTAAAAACACAAAGTTATCAGTGAAAATATATTTAAATACTGAGTGTTACATTATATTTAATCTATATTTAGATTAATTATGTCGATTGACGATTCGGTTTACGGTGTTTGGAAGCGTGTAATTACCGTAACCTTGAAATGTGACTATTCATTAAGGCCTGCTTATCTTATTTTAGCTGAAGCTTCGAAACAATCAATTATTTTTTTTATAAAGAAAAAAATAGCAATTAAAAAATCAACATGACTAAAGATACATAATAAAAATTTGATTTTAATGTTTTTTTTTTAATTTTAAGCCATGAACGCAGCTGGAGTCATTTATTTATTATGTTATCTAAATATAAAGGATGAGACATAATAAGTTAACTTTCACACAACACGCTGTACGGCTGTAATTATATGTTTATACGAGAAAGCAAGTAACGAGACGGCAAGTAGAATTTTTGTTACATCTGTATATTGACGCTAGACACTAAACACAAAAAAAGCACAACACTAAATAACTCCGATCACACAAGGCACAGGTTATAAACACACCATTATAAAAAAAAAAAAGTTCGTTTTATTTTTTAAAGTTCGAAATATAAAGCACCGGCCCGACAGGACACGTCCGCGGCCAACCGTGGCAAACAAACTTGCTATTCGGTCGCTCAAAAACTCGGGTCTCGCATTTCTTGAATATAAAGCGACTCGATTTAAAATCCACTGGTGATACGAATTGAGTTACGTTAAGCTAACACATCATAAAAGTCGTATTATACTACGAGGAAAACATTCCCCGTGCGAGAAAGAGAGAGATAATGATACTGTTTAATTGCTATAGGTGTAACAGAGACAAATATATAACTGACATTCAGGTATAGACTATAGACACAAAATATTCGTCACGTGTGTCACAACGAAATCGTATCGTTCATTCGAAATTTCATTTGTAAATGACACCACAATGACGTATGAAAAAGGAGGAACTTGCAATGGCGTCAATTTTATGGCGGGAAATATCAAGAGTTTAAAATATTTAAAATTATTATTATTACTATTAGCATTAAAGTAAGTAGCATTTGTAATAAAAAAATTAGGTATACAATGCATACATACCGAATGGAAACAATTGGAATATGTTTCTCACTCTTCACGACATTCGCGTTTGTCCACACGGTGTTGTTATTTACATATTTTTCTCGTTTTAATTTAACCTTCTCTGAAAGTTTTGGCTTGAGAGTTGGTGGCAAAATGGAATCTGGTGTTTTAGGCTTCGATGGCGCTGGATTTTTCTTAATTATCTTAAACACATTAGAACTAAGATCATTTTTGGTTTTTTCAACGTTTTTTGGCTCCCCAGGGTCTGGAGTCAATGGTTTATTCCTCAACGGTCTTGCTGGTTCTAAGAGTTTATCAGTTTGTACGCTTAAAATTTTTTCACTGCTTCGTCTCTTGATTTTAGGCTCTGCTGTTGCTAAAAAATAATTTATAAGATAACATTGGCTAACTTACGAGTGTAAGTTTTATTTGCTCAAGCAAGTATGACTACAAATTGACAGATGGTATTATAGCCATACATTAACGTAATTACCAGTTCTAGGTCGGTTTCTCGTTACAGGTTTGGTCTCCGCGCTACCTATTTTGTTGGTTTCTTGAACTGAGTAAGAACTGGCTGCTGGTACCGCCTTGCTGCGAGAGCTGAAGGTGGCTTTGAAGAAATTCGCTGCTATGCCCTTGCGGATTAAGGGTGAGCTTTGCGTTTGTCTACGAAAAAAATATAATATTTATTAAAATATAATATTTGAACCGGTTATAACAGTCCTCGGTAACATTGTCTACAATTCTTTACCATTTACATTTTTATACGAAATACATGCAAATATATGCTACAGGTGCCATCTTATTTTTATCTATGAGAACTTAATGTTTTAATGTCATCGCAATAGATGGCGCTAGCTTGTTTTAGTTGTTTTAGCTTCAGAAAACTAAATAAACTTTACAATTTATCACAAGGAAAATATAAAACCATATGTTTTATATAATAAATATTTACTTATATATTTATAATTGTAATTATAAAACAATCACTTACTGTAGTTTGACGTCGCTAGGCACCTTTGGCGCCTTCTGCTGCATAACCTCCTCGATCTTGAAAAAAAAAGAAAAAATATATAAATATTTAAACTCACAAGTGATTTGAAATATATTTTATCAATTACAACACACTTTCTCGATTCTCAGGATTTTTTTCATATTAAGACTTAATCATTAACACCGATAACAATGCACTGACAAAAATTGCACATAATTATAACATACCCACGGGTTTCTTATCAAAAATTATCATTATTGATTAATTGTTTATATTTACCACGATAAAATTATATTGTCTTGTCCTTCTGACTCCCGTCCACATTACGGCTATTTGTATCTTTATTTTAATATATTAAAAACTAAATAATATTTTGTATTTTCTAAAACAATATTTTGACAGAATACTCAATTGAGGCTGAAGCTTTTTTAAAAAAATAATATTTATTTATTTTTTATCTACTTTGATGCTAATATTTACTCTGATTACGGTATAGTTTTTATAAATAGCGTTATACGTATAAAATTATAATAAAATAAAAATTAGAAATTAATTATTAACCTTTTTGAACACCATAATAAATCACATTTCTTTAATTCTTAAACCACTATTCCAAGTAGATTGTGTGAAGTGCAAGCACCTACTACAAAATGTAATATGAATCCGTACGAGTTTACGTCAAATCTCAATTCTCAACCTTTAAAAACCCGCATCTACGGCTTACGAAAATGGTGATAAAATAATTAAAACAGCAATTTTATGATACTGAGATAAAATTTTATACGTCTTTATTATTTTAAACTTAATATTAGTTTAAAATAATAAAGATGTAAAAAAACGTTAGTTTTTGGTTATATCGCTAAGCAATATGACCTCTTGCATTCTGTTTAGCATCCAATGTACTTTTTAAATTTAAAAAAAAAACTATTTACGTTATTAGTATACGTTAGTATATATATTTTTAAGTAATATAGTTTTAAGTAATATGTGATATAGTACAGTCGACGAGTAGTGACCGCCATGAAACAAATAGATAGGCTGCGCTAAGTGAATTTTAGATTTTCTATTACTTTTTTTCTTATTACTAAGTGAACAATTCGCAAAAGTTTTGAAAGCCTCACTTTAAGGCGGCCACGATTCGTCAATTATACTGTAGGAACATTCAATTTAATTTTAAGAATTATTATCTGCGCCAGACAGACGCCTTAGCGCTAATTAAATTTTCATACATAATCGCTATACGCTATCCACTGTGTTTTGACACACATCCACCCACACCCTTAAGTGGAACTGCTCAAGCCGTTGAACCCTCCCCATGATATCATACCATTTACATATATTAGTATCCTCGTGATATCATTAAGCAAATTTAAAATTATAAAATATTAAAGATTTATAGTTTTAATTAGTAGTTTTGCCCAAAAAAGCGCTTTCGTTTATAAGTATGTGATTCTATGAATTTCAAAAGAATTAGAACTTCGTTTATTCCAAGCTTTTAACGCTACCACCACATCAAAATCAATTCTATACATAATTCATTTTTATAATTTAAAATCTTATATTTTATCAAATTAAATTCTATTATATAACAATATTTTACACTAATTAAATAAAAATCTCCAAAAACAGATTAAATATCAATTTATATGGCAATCATTTTAGCTATAGGCAGCAGGTGGTCGAACGCTCGCAGTTGGGGTCTAAATGTTTAAATCTCTACATAGAGTAAGAAATATGTAAAAGACTAACTATGTATGTAAATCGAATTATCAGTAACTATTTATAAGATACCATCAAATATTTTACTTTAACTTCACGTTTTATCTCGTATTAAAGGCTAGGCAGGAAAAAGCTAGTACCAAGAAACTCCGTTTTTCACAATCCGCCTGAATTCGAGACATTGTCTATTAAGTTTATTTTTTATTTAGACATTGACGACCATCGCGTTTACATTCAGAGTCTGCTAGATTGTGCCACTGTGGTTTCATTTAGTATAGATCATTTTTAACATGGGCATAAAAAAAAAGAAATAAAAATAAAATCTCTTTATTGTACAATAGAAAGACAAAACGCATGATATATGTATTTTTTTATGTGTAAGGAATTCCATGAGCGTACAGATTTTAAGGAATTAGTTTAGAAGGAATAAGAATGTCAGGAAATTTTAAGAATTAAACTAGACTTAGAGCGGAGTGGCAAATGATTCACATAAAAACTTAAATTATTCTTTAAGATATGAGGGGGAATGCGGAGGAAAGAGAACATTATATAAAAGACAAAGAACCACTTGAGTTTTTTTACGAAATTCGGTTACGTGGTCGTACTTGCAAAGTCCAAATATGAACCTACGACATACGTTTTAGAAAACTTATAAAAAATTTAAACGTAGCGGGATTTGAACCCGCGCGTCTTGGAAACCGTCCAAGCGCTCTAACAAACTAAGCCATACGTTCTAGAGAACGTTTCAAATCCCGCTCGCTACGTTCAAATTTTTATATGTTTTCTAAACAATACTTTCTTTCCTAAGTGTGAAATAACACTTTAAAACTGTACAAAATAACAAGGATATTTTAGAAAATATTGAAGAAGAATGAAAAACAAAATAAAAAATTTAGAGTTACTGCAATAACAACGAATAATATAGGATTTTTGGGGAAAAATACCTACAAGAAAACTATAATCAAAGTAAACATATGGACTTAGCATATATGCTAACATCGTGTAAATTAGTAAAACAACTTTAGTTGCGTCATATCCTTTAAAGTAAATAGATACACATAAAACTATGTACATAATATATAGTTACGTATGATAAGACGTACTTGTAGGAAAAAAATATTATACTTAAAAAAATCAGCTTCTCGCTGTATCCCGCACTCAGCAGGGTACGCAGCGGGAACCTAGTGTTAAAACTCTCAGACAAATGAAATTTAAATTAATATTTCATTTCCTCGAGTGGGGATCGAACCCACAACCAATTGCGTTAACGGGCACACTTTGTGCACCTGTGCCACGACTGGCTTCAAGATATTATAATTTTATACTTTAAAAATATGAATATCAGCTTCACGCATTATCCCGCACACAGCAGAGTAAGCAGAGGAAAACTAGTGTTAAGACACTTCATTCCCCACTTTTCGCCGAAGCGGCGGAACTCAACGCCGCGCTTTGTATAGACTATTTTGTATTTGTAGGTTTTTTGACTTTGAATTAAATTTTTTTAATCACCAAAATTTCAACAAACTATTCTCTTCATTAGAAACATTCATAGAAGTAAAAAAAGGCCTTGATCTATAATCTGATCTTATCTAAGTGATAAAAACTGTTTTCGTATATCATCAAATCAACGAAAGTCTTAAATATAAGCAAATCATAGCCTTAGTAACTATCTGAATAAAATAAAAATGCAAAAAAATATAAACATAATTTAAAAAATAATATAATATTTTTGTTTTTAGTTTTTTTCATATGTTTACATGGAAACGGCGTAAAAGTATTGTTGAATGTTATTATATGATTATTAAGATATTTTGTTTATTGTAATAATTGCTGTTTATTACGATGAAAAATCATATCACCATGTATTCAGAAATTGCAAATACTAGAAAAGATCAAAATCCAAACGCTACATAACGAATGGGCCCAACTCCAGAAATTTTAGTAATAATATTTTTTTTATTTTTCAGGTCAACTGAAATATAAAAAAATTACGTAAATAAACATGAACTTTGATAAAGTTCATGAAAGCTAAAATGAACTGGATTTGCCTACCGCAAGTCCCGGTAAATGTCTCTAGATACCTCCATGGAAGTCTTTCTAGGATTGCGTCGAATAATTAGGGGTTGCTTTTATTACTCATAGCTTTACGATGTGACTCACATTGAACTTTAACAAACAGTAGGTAGCTATTAGAATTTATTATTTCAAATCAAATCAGCTTCACGCTGTATCCCTCACAGATCAGGGTGGGCAGAGGGAACCTAGTGTTAAGACACTCCGTTCTCCACTTTCCGCCGAGTTCTGGATACATTGCTTGTTGAGTGGAGGGACTCAACGCCGCGCTTTGCCTTGATACCAGAGCGAAGAAATAGAAATATAAATTTAAGTAAAAATTTATTTCCACGAATGGGAATCGAACCCACAACCAGTCGCGTTTACAGTCACACTTTATGCCACTGCGCCACGACTTGCCTCTTTATTACTTAATGCTAATTTATATATAGGCATTTACGAATGAAAATTAAATTAACCTCGACAATATTATTTAATTATTATGATATATGACAAGAGACTTTACCAGGTTTCTTTTTATATAAAACTATAATCCGATTGTTGGAATTATACGTTAATACTATAGCAGGTCACATTTATCAAATTGCATCCATTTTTAACAAAATATCACTACAAAATACTGTAGGTCCTACTCATAAATATCACCAAATGAACAAGTGATAAATTTATTCCGGTGAGACAGTACCTACGTAACAATTGATCGCTGTTTAGGGCTAGGGCTGCCCTATCTAAATCACCATTTATAACTATGAAACAGCCCTTAATTAATGTATTTCAATTTGTGTATTAGTTAACTATTCGTAGCGTATTTTAAATCGCACTTTTTTAAATGTTCACATTTATGTGGCGCAGTGGCACATGTGTGATTGTAAGCGCGACGGTAGTGGGTTCGATTACCACGGGGGGAAATGAATTATTATTTATTAATATTTTAATTTCTTCAGTCTGGAAACAAGATAAAGCGAGGCGATGAGTTCCACCACTCAACGCGCAGTGCCTCGAAAATTCGGCTGAAAATATGGTACGGAGTGTCTTTCGATTTGTCAATAAATGTATAAATATATATTTTTTTATACAAATTCTGCATATATCACTAGAATAGATAAGCCTTGTCCCTATTAACCCCTTATTTGATGGTTATACCTATAGAGCAATGGAGCAGAGTTTGTCTAAATTCATAAAGAAGAAATTCATAGAGAAGATTTGTTTATTTTTTTTAGCTTCACGCATATAGCAAGGTAGGCAGAGGAACCAAGTGTTCATATGACACTCCGTTCTCCATGTTTCACCGAATTCTTATTATGTGCTGGCGGAGCTCAAAGCGCATTGTCTCGACACCAGATCGAAGTAATGATAACATCAAATTTAATAAATATTTAATTTTTCAAATGGGAATCGAACCCACAGGATCTATTCCCATTTCAAATAATAAACCACTCGCTTACAGTCACTCACTTGTTCCACGCCACGCGTATAATCGCTACGACTGGCCTCGTGGCTATTATAATATATACATATTAATTTCTAATATAATACAATATAACCAGCCCTAACTCTATCTGGAACGCCTTGCAACCGCCCACACATGCACAAGCGTAACCCAATCAGCCTCTGACGAAAATTGTATTAGCGACATACATAATTTTTATTTTGCTTCACTTTCTTATAAATCTAAACAATAAATTTCATATCATGACGGAGGCTACGTCATCGATACACGGATATTTGCTTTTTTTTGGCCTATATAAGTAATTTAAAAAAAAAATTAAATTAGCTTCACGCTATATCCCGCACACAGCAGGGTAGGCAGAGGGA
>DWAP01001725.1:0-15033 GCA_018230625.1 Heliconius eleuchia
AAATGTGACCAGCCCACTGCCACTTCAGCCTGCTAATCCTTTGGGCTATGTCGATTTGGTGACAATAATAGTTAAATATTTCCATTTCTGTATAGAACATTAATAGAATAATGGTAGAGTCGATTCACCTAATTGTAGTTTAATTTCTTCCACATCAATGTAATATTTTATTGAATGTACCACTAACTGACGTGTTTGTACATAAATTGTTTGTAACTATCTGTAATTATGCGGCAGACCGATTAGACTGCGCACATTAAAACAAGGGGTTTTACAATAAAATTAGATAAGTGCCACAGTTATCGATGATGCATTAGAGAAGATAAAACATCGAGCTTTGGAAAATTGAGTCATAAATTCTCTATCGTTACTCGACCGTCCGCCGTAATAAACAACGGAACGGAACGATCGCAGCCGAATGTACGTATAATGCGCTTGTTTATGTTGCATCGAACGGTCGTCGTATTGTTTGTGCCGACTGCACACATGTCGCCTACGCCTGGAAATTTAAAATTTAGTCCTCGCATTAGTCATGAAAATCCAAACAGAGTGTCATCGTCGCACTGAGCACTTAGAAAAGGTAGAATCTGTTAGTTTTCAATGACAGGACTTGAATAAAATGTATATATAGACAGAAACATTATATAAAAGATACATCTTTAATTATAAAAATAAAGACAATTTCGTCGAAAGTTCTCCAAAAAAGATTTCAAGTTGGGCCTCGCAACAAAATCATTAGGTATGAGTATAAAAACCAACGCGAGGTATATTTTTAGGCAGCCTTAAATATTGCAGCACTCGACGCCCCCACAATCTGTGAATTGAGACGGCTGAATATAACCCGGTGGTATTTTGATAATGTTATTATTGAATCGTCTTGGAGATAAAGTTTGTATACTACTACTAACCTAAAATATTGATAACGTAATGGACTTCTTTATTGCGTTTATTATGAATCACGTAAGAAAATAGAATAACATCAATGTATCTACATTAAACTAGAATATATAATAATTATAGTACTCTTCTCTTAGAAAGAAATGAATGTACAGTACGACTCTATATTGGAAAGTAAAAGTTAAGACTATCAAATATTTTTATGATATTACGCTCTTATCAATATAAATTTATCACAAAAAACAAAACTCCCACATATTTGTATAAAGTCGAACACGACAATAAATCAAACTAAGCGTACAGTCCCCACCCCGTAATAAGCGAGTTAGCGAAGGGGACAAAACAAGGTCGGTATCTCGGATCTTGAGGAAGGTGTTCCACTGTCAGCGTTCCTCGAGGGACCCGCTCTTCTCCCTTTCAAACATCCTTTGTGCTAAATCACATTTGCCATTGTTCGTCTCCTTGTACTTGTAATATATGAATATACATGCAGGTTATTATATTTCCGAACTATCCTCACGTGTTGTAACACTTAAGCTTGCCTATGAATATATAAATGCTATAAATGTTATGTAGAATAAATTATTGCTAATATTAGTAATATTTTATACGAAAAAAAAGTTGTATAATAAATTTTAAAAAAATAAGTTGTAAAAAAAACTTTAACACTTATTTAAAAAAATACTTGTTTAGAAAACGTATAAAAATTTGAACGTAGCGGGACTCGAGCCCGCGCCTCCTGGAAACCGACCAGGCGCTCTGACCACTAAGCTAACAACATAATTAAGGCAATATGTTAATAGTTAGTTGATGGTTAAATTTTGTTTCCACTTAGATAAACTTTCCATTCTTAGGAGTGAAATTTCACCATTCTCATACGTCCATGTGTTTGGATAACGAATGAACCGATGGTAGGACGATATTGATGATCTTTGAAACGTCGGCATTGATTTTTATATATTTCAGACGTCTGGAACATCGAGCAATAACACTTGTATTTTATAACGCAATTTTGTCGCTATTTCTTATTCGATTTCTGACTATTTCCTTTGAGTCTAGTAAAAAATATCCAAGCCTAATAATTTAAAAGTTATATATTTTTTCAGTTTAGATTATTAAATCGATTTCAACCTACATTTAAAATAATAAAATATTCAAGTTCATAAATATATTGATTATACAAATAATGCAAATAAGCAGCCCTCCTATTAAAAAAAATCTTTTATAAAACCCACTAATATGCTTATATCCCAAAAAAAATTACAATGATAACACGTGAATAAAATTCGAGCAATGAAAATTGAACTATACACAGCGGGGGACAATAAACAACAGCCGAATCGCAGCCATTCGTCTCGATGTTACAAATGATGTCAATTAAGTTGACATACTTATGTGCCGCAGTGAATAACGTCATTAATAACTTTCTCCGTATCTCTCTATCTCGGTATACAGCAGTTTGATGAGCGATTGTCCGTTTGATCCCATACCGCAACGGCCATATCAATAAACCACCGAAGTATCGAATATCCTCGTAAAAAAAAGTTTTAATAATATAATTAAGGCAAGTAATTATAAAATTGCAAGAAAGTATCAGTAAAAATATAACGCGATCGTTAAGATTTGCAATTAAGCGAACTTTTATCTTAAAGATCATAAAACCATCTCGTAACGTCTTAAACTTTTGACGAGCACACATTTTTTTACAATAGGAGATGAAGTAAAACTTATAGTTGAAGACTTATAAAGTAAAAAACTTAAACGATATTATACGTTTATATACTTTATATTGCATGACAGATATAAAATACCAATATCAATATTAATTGAAAGGATGTGGCCAATTTCTTTTAATAAGCCCATTAATATTCAGCAGACATCAATCTGGGAAAATCAATATGACATAATTTCGGTAATAATACACAAAGCCGTTTGGTAATTACAATATTAATAGGTCGGTCAGTGAGAGGTCCACCCACGGCTGGGGGTAGGGAGTGGTGGTGGGCCCGATGTACAATAGATCTTTACGTAACTCGAATTATATAGCTGTCGATAATGTTATTGAACGACCGTACTTGAGCGTGATTTTGTGCCCATTCGATTTAACTTAGTACTTGTGTTCGTTAAAATACATTAAGAAACATTCCTTCACTTTGGGAAGGGTATTATGTTAATAATTTATACAAATAACTTGAATAATGCTACTATAAAACCAAAAATTATAACAATTTTTTACCCAAATTTAACGAGTACATCTAACCAAAAAACATGGGCGATGTAGCACAATAACATAAAAAGTCAATGTGTAGGGGCATCGAGGGAAAACCCTCGTTGTGACAGACGAGACCAATTTGCTTTGAACGAGTCCGCTGTCGAAAAAAATGAACGACGATGTCTCTTGGCTAGCAATTGTATGCGCATATATACTCGACGGTTTACATTAACGCGTGACAAAGAAAGTTTTTAGAAATATGTTTTAGAATTACATTCAGAACACGTATGTAGGTGTATAAAGACGGATATAATAGCAGGTTTTTTCTGGGAACCTAGTCTTAATACTTTTCGAAGAATTTTTGAGACATTGCCGGTTAAGTGGCGGAACTCGGCCGAAGCTGGTGAATAAGAAGGGCGTGTGGTGTTCCATCGCCAGGCCACACTCATCTATAGCCACGCAGCAAAAATTGAGAGAGCTTGCCTGGGATCTGTTGACGCATCCTCCGTATGGCCCTGACCTTACTCCATCAGATTTTCACCTGTTTCGGTCAATGCAGAACTCTTTAGGAAGCATAAAGCTAACCTCAAAAGAACACTGTGAACACTACCTGTCAGATTTTTTAAATCAAAAATCTCAAAATTTGTACCGGAATGGGATCAAGCCATTACCCATAAGATGGCAACAAGTCATCAATAAAAACGGTAAATACATATTAAAAGTATATAAAAATATGATTTTTTTTTCTTTGTATTAACAATACGAAAATATTTGTGGGTCGGCCGGAGGTCGGGGGACCTTATATGTACAATATTTTTTTATTTTACGTATATTGTTATTATTTAACGAACGTCATTATCAAGTATTTAAAAATATAAAAAACCGCAACAAACATTTGGTATACAAGGAGGATAAATATAATACAAATTTAAAAAAAAGGTATCGGGTAAAAATAACCGTACAAGCGGAACGCAAAATGACATTGTATTTTACAATATGAAACCCAATTTAAGCTACTTGAATGATTCCAATGATTTGGCTGTTGCGATTAGTGTTTTTGTTTCAAGAGGAAGTCCGACAGACCGGGCCACTCGACGATAACTACGGTACGGTACGGTCAACAAGTCGTGGCCGCTCTGTAGTTAGGTTTTCTGCATTTTTGCGCACCATTCACGAGAAAATAATCAAAGGTAAGAAAATATCCTAAAATGAAAGCTGCCCAGCCATCTAGGTATATTTAACTTCAAAGCGACCACGACTCGTTGACCGTACTGTACAAGTTTTTTAATGCCTCGTTCGCAACTTACCGATTATGATGACACATCCTTGAGATGAGCAGCTCGAAAAAAAGTTAACTACTTAATCTCGTAATGTTCGAGTAATAAAAGGCGTTATTATTAGAACGCGAATAGCTATTTAAGTTGGGGGGCTCCTAGACTATTAAATAACTTTAGTGTTCACGCCAAACATAAAAGAGCTATACCATAAAACTTTTCTACAGCTTCCCAAAGTATTAATTTTTGCGCCGAACTCTGCCCTAACTTGTTTCAACTGAGTTGGGTGATTAAAACTTTTCGAACCCCTTCCCTTCACTTTGATACCGAAGCCCTGTCGAAAAACGGGTCAAGACTTATACAAAAAGACGGGCGTTTAAAATCCAATTAGGTGCTTTTAAAGGTTTCCTCATAAAAAAGATGCTTCAAAGGATCGGTAATTAATCGAATACCTGATTGGGCCCCAAGAACGTCAGTAAAATACTAATGAATTGGATAAAAATTGTTCTCGAGAACTACACATTTATACTATTTCCTATTGTTTGTAACTTTTTATTTTAATAAGTTACAAGACTGTTTTTCTCAATTTCATTATATTATTACATTACATTTATATTATTACATTACATTTATATTATTACATTACATTTATATTATTTCTTTTTTTATATTTTAAAGAATAAGACTAAGAGTCTAATAATAACGACTCCTGGAAGCCTCAAAGATACCTTGAACAGTTGTTAAAAAAAACTAAAATTAACCTAGCCACCACCAAAGGTAAAATGTAAGTAAAAAGTAACAAAAAAACAAAACTATTGACGACATAAAACAAATCGGCCCCCGTATCTAAAGAGCAGCCTGCAATCGATATACGATGAAGCGGAGCCGGTTGGTTAGTGGGTGTGCGTGCGTGCGGATGTGGCGTCCGTCGTACTAGTTGTTCATACTATTTGCAGAGAGCTATCGACCACCGTGTGGTGGGGACATGGGGTAACGTTATATCACTAGTAAAGATTGTTCTAAGAAAAACTTAGGGATTGCAGAGACGGAATTTACTTTATTTAACTTTAAATTTATTTAAATTTCATTTATATAATGGAGACGGGGTCAAAACGCCATATCTGAAGAACTCAAATAAATAATATTAAAATCAGCATCACATTCGATTAATAATAAAAGGTATGTGTTTTAACGTAAAAGACAAAAAAACCATTTTATCAGTGTCAGATTTCACACTACAGCATGTCACATGGCCGCCTTAATCAATCTTCGACGCATTACGTATTAGAGAACGCAGCTGCCCCTCACATCAGATAGTTACTTAGTTTTGATGCAGTAATGTAATATATTTTTTATAGCTTCATGCAGTATGCCGCATATAGCAGGGTACAGTTCCGCCTAATTTTGGTAACTCCACGCCACGCTTTATATTGTTACCATAGTGAGGAAATGAAATCCATCACGTTTACAGCCAAACGTTGTGTCTTTGCGGCACGACGGTCACTAATATGATATGATATTAAAAAATTATATTTTATAACACAATGCCCTATTTTATATTAGAATTAAACGCTTTTACACTTTTATTCACCAATCCTGTTTCATGACCATTAGTTGCCACGCAATGCACAAGTCAATCCTGTGTTATATATATAGTCTTGTTTTGTAAATAAATAATTTCTTTAATACATGATCAAATGCATTTATTATAAAAACATATTTTTTTTATAATAGAACATATAAATTATTTCAGATATGGTCTTTTTTGTTATTAAAAAAAATCATTTTCTATAATCTGAACATATCCTACCAACCACAGTGACTATTAGAAAATATATAAATCAAAGTAAAGGTAATCGATAGTCAATCAAGCGGTTGAGCCGGTTCGCTACAGTGTGTGCGTAAACGGATGTCGTGCCGTACATACACACCCATACGCACACACATACACATTATTCACTGAGGCGGCCATGCGTGAGAAATCGTGATGGTTTCAAGTCAAACATTTTTCTATGATCTAAAAATATACTTTTCATTATTTGCATTGTAGCTATTATTTATTTAAAAAAAGCAGCTTCAGCGCCTAGTGATAACGACACTCCATTCGTCACTTTCCATTCAATATTCGCGACATTGCGTGTTGAGTGGCGGAACTAAACGCCATGCGTAGTCTACCAAAGCGAGGAAATTAACATAATTTAAATTATTTTAAAGCCGCCGCGTTTAGATTCAAAGACCTCGACCATCTTGAATTATCTGCTAAAAAGGTAAAACGTTATTAATACATAATTCAACACTTTTCATGTACGAGAAGTTTAACAAGAAAGTTTAACAATAACAAAAAATACTAAGCAAATCTTAATTTATGTGCAAGTTGTGTGAATTATAATGTACATGCATAATTAATATTTCCCCAAGAACATACAAGAACGAACTCGGCGATAGCTCGGCAGTATTCGAATTTCATACTCAATTATCTGTTGAAGTCATCAAAACTGTTCTACAATGGCGAAGACGTAGACTGTGCAAATATTCTTTTGAATAATATTATACGGAGTGTGATTATTTATAGCTTTGACGCATGTCTATCGCGGTCACGGTCGTTTAAACATAACGAAAATACTTGCTATTTAACTACAGAAATACATTATGAATACATGTTTTATCTACTTTTTCATGTTAATTTTGCATAATCGAATGTGCTAATAAAGGCATGACCAACTTGGTGTGAACAAGTAACATTTACAGTATTCAAATATGTATTAATTCCTATACTTTTTATTATATCTCTCTTTAACGACTTTGAAATATTATTCTATCTGTGGAATAGGTAATTACAGCATTATCGTTTCTAAGAAGTGTCCACTTAATAAAACAGGCCATATACGTATCATAATTTGAGTTAATAACGATAATGAACATTTGCTTATAAGATAATAAATTTTTAGTATTAATAGTAGTAAAAATGTAAGTATCGTCAACCCTATATATGGTACATAAGTAAGAGAACAAGTTTCTACGTAATATATCGCTAGGTATAGACTATAGACGGTGCGAGTTGGTTCTTCTATCGCTATAGTACAGTGACTAGCGAATAGCGAGATAGGTCGAGGCGAGCCGCGTCTTTGTTTACGACGTAGCTAGCCACGTACATACTGCACAGTGCACTCAGAACAGTGAAGAATGGATGTGACATCATGTATGCCATAAATCATTTAATATATATATACTCATTCAACTGCCTGTGATCACAGATACCAATCAATATTTAAATTATGTTTTTTAAATGATTATCTGAAATTGGATCCAGTTTATTAACAATGAATAATCATTTTGAAAAAAAAATTCCAATATTATATTATAACATAAAAACTCTTTATTTCACAGAAAATTACACAATTAACAAATAATTACATACAAAAAAAGTGTAAAAGCGGTCTTATCACTAAAATCTCCAGTCTCTTCTAGGCAACCTAAGCTGAACTACCAGTATAGTACTGGTAGTATTTCAAATATTTCTTGTTCTAACATGAATGCCCTGTCAAGAGTATAGATATGTGGTGTATATGACAATGTTGATATGTTTCGTTATTTTATATTGCATTAGAATAAAATAGTTGGAAAAATTTTAGCTTTAGTATAATGACTCACTCATTTCAACATAAATTGAATATTTTTATAGTTCTGTTATTCAAAAGATAAAGCAGAAACCTTATGGAATGAGTTTTTCTTAAGAATGTTGTGAAGGTATGCATGACATTTGCAGCATATTCATAACCCATAGATTATTTTCTATATTTTAGTATTGAAATTTATCAAGTGAGAGCTTATAGTACAAATAATTAAAATTAACTGGAAATTGGTAATTTACAAGCATATCACAGAAAAAAATACTAGTACAAAGACAAACATATTAGTTCAAATCATACATAATCAATACATACAATGGAAGCATGCAGCAAATTGAAGTCATACTTTCTATTAACCTACAATCATGAAATTCGTATATCTATTCTTCTGCAACAATCTTTCATGTGTGATAAATATATAATTACATGCAATTATAAATTATTATAAAATAAAAATCCAATTAAAATAAATGAAACAATAAACTTCAAACTCTCAGTTTTAGCAATAATTTTATCTAAAGCAAACTTATTCACTATAAGAATATAAGAGCATTGTTCCTACCCCAAAAGAAATTTCAATCAAGAAATTAATGAAAGTTGAAAAGAATTCCAAAGCAAAGCCTCACAACTCAAAACAAATACAAAGCTAAATAGGTAAATAATGAAAAGCAAAACTTTCAAATGAAATCTCATTCAAAGTTTTTACCCAATACAAAGTTAGTTGTGAGTCTCTACTAATTTAACTTTTGTAGGGGACATGAGAAACAATGTTAGTACTAAGAAATTATTCACTAGTTTAATCACTGTGATTTCATCATACATTAACAATGTTAGTTAAACAAAAAAATATGTACTTACAAAAAAAATGTAAGTTTTTTTTAAGTTTAATAAAATTATATAAGTATTAATATATAATTTTAAATGTATTAAGGACAAAATTTCAAAAAGTATAAGTATCTAGTAACCATGTTGCATTATTTTTTTATTAAATGTCTGTAATCCATATTAAAGAATGATGATAGTAGACTCATTCGAGATAATTTTCTTAATTTACAAAAATAAATTATAGCATTTTTCTATTTCACCAAACTAACCCAACAAAGACTAACCCAACAAAGTCTGAAATCATTGTGTAAAATTTTATTTATAAATCAATTATTACACAATTTTCCTCAATTTAGTTAGCAATCAACACAACATTTATCTTTCATTATACACTTGTGTGTATTATAATCTATTTATCAATAAAAGGTTATCTGGGCAGATTTTATACAGCTCATTCAATACTATGAATATTTATATAGTGGAATTTTTGTAACAAGAATTATGTACTACTAACAAGTATTCTAACCAAAATAATTATATTAGAATTAAACAGAATATTTAGCATTTTGAGAATTTAAGTATGTAGATAGCTTTATGCATATATTACATTATCATGTGGTAAAAACCAGTAAGTAAAAGTTCCTAAGAATTTAGTTAATCGTATTTTACACAATATTTATATATGGGAAAATAACTTTTAACTAGGAGCTTAATTATAATGCATCAACTTTCTACTACAAGTAGGTCAGCGTCCCGACGTCAGTCAGTTAAAAGCCGCATGGATACTATCATTCATTTCCACTAGTGATATTTGAAACACTAATTATTCACTACAAGTCAGTTTAGTTGACTTATTATGAGGTGTTATGTACCGCATTTTGACAATTTTGTGAAGAAGACACTGCGCCACACTATTACTACCTCGATGACGCTATCAGAGTATCACAAGTTAGATATCATAACAAAGTTTTTCATAATTTTGTATCATTCGATTTTTTATGACTGAAAGGATATATTTTTCTTACACATAAGTAAAAACTTACCAGGTATACGCCGAATCCAACAACAAAGAGTAACCAGCCACGCGCTCCAATTACTGTGCACTCACAAATCACGAAAGCACTAGGTACAGCAGGAAAATTTGAACACTATATTGATCTGTTTCGTCTGTAGTCAGTTTAGATTATGAATTCAACGAAGTTTTCCAGTTTTTTCACGCGATAAACACTTAGCCGGGAAAGCAAACCCTGAATCACCGCCAGCTACGTACAAAATGGCGGATTCGCGTAACGAAAGTGACGCGGTGACGCGCCGACACCTCATAGACAATAAAAAGTTTATGCATCTATGGTTCTGAAATTCTTTTGAATTCAAGTTCAAGATATGTTACAAAGTTATCAAAAATAACATAGCATTAATTATACGTGTCTTATAATGAAATCTTAAACAATTAAATAATTCAACATGATAATATGTTAATTAAAATTTGCTGGTAAGGTGAAACACTTGCGTATTAACGCTAAAACTTTTGACATCAGATATATGTATATCTAATTTATTATTATTTATTTAATAATGATCCAGAATATCGGTACACATATTTTTTAATTAAACGTTCAAATTGTATATATAATTTAAAATAATTTATACAGATAATAATAATCGAATGACCCACGTATTATTTAATTTCTTGACGGAAATCAGGTCTGAAACCGAGTTTCTTGCTTAGATTTAGATATTTCTCAGTTTATCTTGAGAAGCTAAAATTATTGTTGAGTACTGTATTGCATATTTAACAAAAAGTTCTACAAGTATTGTAAAACATTGTCAGTTTTTTGTTATGGTTCTTATACCGTAATTCGTAGACGTAGTCTACAGCAACCCCCAATCAGCTGAGTTTTGTTTTCATTATTAAAGGTGGTCGTGTCCAAGGCGTGTACCCATTTTTATTCTGAGAACTAACTAAAAATACCTGCAATGAACGAAATTAAATCTCTAGAACACGCTACTTTGAAGGTAAAAGTCTTTTTTGAATAAATTACTAAAATATATTTCTATTTTATTGTCTAAAACACTTTATATTATATCTTTAATTCATAATTAGCCACTCATTCACAATTTTAAAAAAATATCCTTAATTATATATTCTTTTGCCTTTAGTAAATGTGTTTATTATAAAAAATAATACGTTTCTGTAATTTTGTATCACACAAAAACGTTAGCCATATTGTTTACTTTTGTTAATCACGTCATTAAATGATTTTGTTGTTTTTATTGCACTATTCTCAGTAAACATAAAGAATATTTAAGTAGATCTCTAGTAATTAATGAAACAAATACGTAACGAAAGTAATAATCTAATATTAATAATTACCTCATAATATTTTTAAATATTTTCATTTCATGAATCTATAAAATATTTAAAAAAAAATATTTTTTTTTCGCCAAAAAAGGTGCCATATGAAATATTTAATAAGAGATATAGAAATGCTCAGAGGGTGTTAGACGTTGAAGCAAGGCAAGTGGCTTCTGCTGTAAGTGATATAGACCCGGCTACCAAGAAAGGTGCTACTGCTACTGAAATTGATAATTTTCTAGGTGGAGTGGTAAGTGAATTAATTACACATAAAATATACATTTTTATTAAGTATTCTCAGATTGCCACTACAAAAATTTTAAGTAACTAGTAAAACAATACCAATAAGTAACACCTAATATACTGTTCAGGAATATTTATATTGTAGAAATGTAGGAAATTAATATAATTAGATTTTAATTCAGAATAACTGCCAGGAACAAATTCCACTTATCCACTCTCCAATGATAGCTTTATGTTCATTTGGCAATTCAAAAGTACTTGCAAAAGTCTATACAAATAAAAAATAGGTAGGTATATGTTAATAATATGCTTTAGCATCTTCACACTTTTTCTTGCACACACAAACACAATGAAAACTTAGTGTTAAGACACTGTTTCCCACGCCCCACCCAATATTCAAGATATTGAATGAGGAACTCGACACTGAGCTATGTCTACCGGAGCAAGGATATGAAAATAATAATAATTTAAATGTAGTCATTCCCAAAAATTATATAATAATAAAATGCATCCATCCATAATATAATTACTGTAAGAAATAAAAATTTTTTTACATTTTTATCAAAAAAATGTTATTTAATCAAAGCAACATATAAATATTTTTATTGTATAAAAGATTATCAAAACTTGAGCTAAATGCTGAATTATACTACATAAACAGTGTTTTACGAATTATTATATGCAGTTTTCTATTTTTTTAGGACATAAGAATTTAAACTTAAATAATTGTCTATAGGTAGAAAAGCTGACTACAATGAAGCGTAAAGCATCAGAAGCAATAACTGAGGAAGTTCAAGCTGCTTTTGTTTGTAAAAAACGTTTGGAACATCTGAAGGAACAAGCTGGTGCTCTTGCTGATGCTAATGCACCTCAAGCAAAGGTAGATATTGTGTAGCACATTAGTATGTTAGATGTGTAACTTGAGGGCAGTCATGGCGCAGAGGCACAAGCGTGTGACTATGAACGCCATAGCTTGTGGGCTCAATTTCCACTCGAGGAAATCAAATATTTTTTTAGTTTTTGCTTCAACATGCAATTCCTCCAGAATTTGGTAGAAAATGAGGAACAAAGTGTCAAACACCAGGGTTTTTTGATTACCCTCCTGTGTGCGGAATATTCGTGAAGTTTAAAAAAAAATGTATCTTAAGTTAATAAGATCTTAGGTTTTCGCGATTATTACACATTTAAAATGAAACCCCTTAATCGGATGTTTCGAACACTTTGCAGTAGTCCATGGTCAGGTACTTGACGTGCAGACGTAGGTGGCATCCATCTGTCAGTTGACATAATTATGATATAAAATTACCGCCAACAATTTTTCAATTGCCTCGCGTATTGCCCTTATACTATTTTTCCACAATACAATATAAATAAATATTGACAAATTTGAATTTTATTCTTTCTCTTATTTTTTTTTAGTTGCTTCACACTGTTTCCCGCATGAGGGTAGGCAGAAGAAACCTAGTGTTAAACAATGTCCCCCAAGCTTCGTTCATGATTCGTGTTGACTCACAGAATTCAATGTCGCGTTGTTTTTTGCTCAAGTAGAGAAATGAAAATAATTTAAATGTATTATAATAATTTAAATTTCATTCTCTCGAGTTTAACATTTTTAGTAGTTACTTCTCTATAAATACAATAAAGGTCTATACTTATCATCACTGCGTGTGACTGTAAACTCGACGGTTTTGGGTTCGATTCCCATTCGGGGCTATGATTTATTTTATTTTTATTATGTCCTAATACTTTGCCTCACTTACGGTGCTGTGTTGCGGGAAAAATTATGTTTTGATAATTTCAAGACGCAAATGAACCAGTGGCGTAAAGTGAGGTTGGATAGGATGCTCGTGGATTACTTCCTACGCAACGGTTACTATGATTCTGCCAATAAGTTGGCAGATGCTCGTAATCTAAGAGATTTCACTAATGTCGGTAAGTTTTTTGATTGTTTTACATTTTTTTGTCAAGAGCTACGAAGTGGCGTATAAAAACTTAAAAAGTAAATAAAGTGATCATTATTGTGTATTTATATTAACAAGTTGTCGCATTCTCTCTTGCAAAATGGGTATATCTATATATTTCTTTAGCTTTCCACAGATCTACTTTAGCTTTCCACAGATATGTTGTTTATTTAATTTCTGTTACCAGACAATTCTGGAATGGACACCAGACCGTTCTGGAATGGGCAAGGATCATCCGCCTCATCCCGATTTTCCTACGCCCATGATCTTACCAAATGGTCATTCTTAGCAATAATCTTAGTATAGTGGAAATTTGTAAAACTGTCTCTGCAGACATGCTAACTATATCAATAACGCTGTGAGCTTCTATTCAAATTTCGAACTTACGCTATAACAATGTATAGCTTAGTAGTCAGAGTGCTTGGATAGTGGCGGAATCCAACGCCGCGCGTTGTCGCTCTCCGAGGGCGATGAAATATGGGGTGTGAGTGAAGAATGAGTGGGAATCGAATCCACGACCGATCCGTTTACAGTCACATGCTGTTCCTTTATTATAAATAATATTAATGAAATAATTCCTTCATATTCCAGATATTTATGTGTCAGCAGCTGAAGTGGAAAGAGAACTGGTTGCGCGTCGCACGGCTCGGTGTCTACAGTGGTGCGCCGACAACCGCTCTAAACTGAGGAAATTGAATTCTACTATGGAGTTTAATATACGTATACAGGTATATTGTGTGATTATAAGGATTGTAATAAAAATGGAAAATAAGAAATATTGAGTTTTATATGTTAATTTAAGAGTAATCCTTTCATCAAATCTTTTCATTGTATAAAACAAAATTGCTTTCCACCGATGAACGCTGTACATCTTTTAAAACTATGTTACGGGTACTCTTTTTATGTTTATATTTTAGTTAATTTTGTACAAAATGCGTGCACAGTCCCGCAAACTTAATTATGTCCACTATTATAAGTTGAACTTCCCATTCAATTATGGAATTGGTGCGGCACCCTCGGCGAGCGAGCCTGGTTCGGACTTGGCTGTTTTTTTACATTGAAGAAGGAATAGAGGCCAGTGGTGGCATAGGGGTACAAACTTGGGATTGTAAATGCAACAGGTTTTGGGTTCGATTCCCACTAAAGAAAAAAAAACCATCTTGCTCTGGTAACGAGACAAGGCACGGCGTTTAGTTTCGCTGCTCGCAATTCCTCCAGAATTCGGCGAAAAGTGAGGAACGAAAGTGTTTTAATGGCAACGGGTATCTTAACACTAGGTTCCTATGATTCCTCTGTCTACTGCTATAAGCTGACAAAAAGAAGTAACATAATATTTACTGCAACTAAAACAATAATATTTATGATTTTATGTTATAATTTCCAGGAATTCATTGAGTTAGTTCGTGAGGATAAACGTCTGGAGGCGGTGCGTTATGCTAAAAAGCATTTCTCTACATATGAAGAAGGCCAGCTTCAAGACATACAACATTGTATGGGGATGCTCGCTTTTCCTAAGGATACCGGTAATGGTTTTTTTTTGTGTTAAATAATTGTTAAAGTCCTTTATCGATATTTTGTATGTCGAGGTAACCGTCTGCCCGCACCGGCTGCCTTGCAGACGTGGAGCCGTACCGCG
>DWAP01001726.1:0-15029 GCA_018230625.1 Heliconius eleuchia
GCGGGTTCGAGTCCCGCTACGTTCAAATTTTTATACGTTTTCTAAATAAGTATACCTATAATTTATTACAACTAAATAAATTAAGATTTATTTTTATAGTATTGTATCTTATCACCTACTTTACACCTAAACAATTAATTTTAGTTCATCTATAATATTAAAACAGTAAAAAAAAATTTGTTAGTTAAACAGTAAAAATAAAAATTAAATTAAAGTAAAAGAATTATTTCTTATTGTCTTTACATGATTTCGTATAGGGGGCATAGGGCAGAGGTACCCAGTATTAAGACACTCTGTTCTCCTTTCCGTCTTAATGTGTAGAGACATTGCATATAAAATAATTGAGCTCAACGCCGTGTTTTGCGTTACCAGAGACCGGGAATATGATAATAATTCATGCCTCCGAGTATCTACAACCGTAGCGTTTCAGATGCTGCCCCCTTAAGGTGTCTGTTTCTTTGTATTTCTTTGTCAAAATACTTGAGGTAGGTACTTGATTTAGTACCATCATCCAATAATCTGCATAGGTCATCCACGCGTAAGCGCTAGGATAGCGTCGCGTAACATCTGATATTACCGATGGACTTCGTTGGTCTTGTTCTTTACAAGGAAAAGACAACAGAGCTCTAAGAAATAAAAAATATATGTTTAAATTTAAAGTAAGCATTAAACGTTAACCTGAATATAATGGGACGGAAGCGGATAATGTCATAAAACGTATATAAAAAGGTAAATTAGTAATAATTGATTAGATAACTTCTTTTGGGTTCAACAACGTAATTGTTCATCGTCTCTATTCAGTGTATACTTTATTTTTAGTACAAAAATCTGCTTAATATTTTTCTATTCTATTTATGACATAGATAGTTATTTACTTACATATACGCACCACAATTTCCAACTTTATTAAAAGCCGCAGTCGCCTCAGACAAGTTCTTCTGTTTGTGATAACATTCACCTTGCAAACTTCTTAAATAGCTGATCTAAATTAAATTAAATTTGATAACTTATTTATTACATTTTTGTCATAAAATAAAAAAAAAACGGTTAATATGAAAAATACATACTTCACCAAATTTTTCGATTCCCTGCTGGATATGGCATAAGGCATTATCAATTTGTCGTTTGAGACGACAGCAAAGTGCGACCAAATGATAGTATACAGGGGATTCGCCGGTCTCAGTCAACGCTCTTGCAGTACATACTTCTGCTAACTAAAATTTATAAAAGGTAGGTATGTATGTGAATGAAACAGACCAAGCGCTCTGACCACTTAGTGGTCAAATTTTTATAAATAAGTATTAGTCTCTGTTTTGTTTAATTGTGTTTGTCTTTTACCTCTGCACAGTGCAGATTATTTGCTAATCAAGCAGTTGTAATTTCTTATTACTAAAATTTGTGATTGTGATACTATAAGTTAGGTAACAAAAAAAGGATAAATTGGTAAGGAATTTATATAAATCACACGTCCCTCATGTGTCATCGACAAAAAGGTAGTGGAATGACAAGCTGTAGTGGTTGGTTTGTGAAAAAAAGGCTGCGTTTAATGAAAACTCTCTTAAATACAAACTAGAGCCCGCCAAGAAAGCTTATCATCACTTTGTGGGAAATCTGAAAATGTGGGGAGCGGGGTAAGGCTGGAAATGAGCTCATACTCAAACTGGCACCTGCCCAGGATAGAGTGACAAGGTAAAGCTTTTTTCCTTTGTTTACGGAGAAAAGGACATGGTTCAAGATTGTGGTAATTATAGGGGCATCAACAATAAGACTCATACCATAAAGGTCTTCGAGCGTATGATTTATGTGCGTACGGCTTGTCTTTGAGAGTAAAACGAATCTCAGCCGGGATCGGCCATTATGGCTTATTAATCGGCTTATTAAAAACATGTACCACAACCCCATTTCTATAGTTAGGTTCGTTGTTGGCGACAACAGATCCTCCCTCATTTCAGTTATTGTATAGCAAGATTCGGCTTTTAGTGTATTCTCATTCTACATAATACTATATACTATCTCAGCTCACTAAATACATCGAAGTTCGAGTACATGGCCTACGGATGCTTTCATTCCTGGATATTGGCCATGATATGGAAACGGTTAAAGAATCAGAAGAAAAGCGTGCTCCGAGTAGATTGTAGTTTTAAGCACACTTCAACCCATATAGCTCTCGCTTCTGTACATCTAATGAACTATATTTTTTTATACCCTTGATCGCCCACATTGCAGTTGGCATCGATTCTAATAAGCAGGCGCAGAGGCCACGACTGGCCAGGTTTAGGCAGCTTTCACAATTTATATATTGAGTGTTTTTTTCTTAGGTAACTTATATTGTATAGGTAAGACATAAAATATTATTAGAAATCTTAAAAATACTTACACCGAATAAATTCTAAAAATAAATAAATATTTTTATTCTTTCAAAGTAAATTGACTGTATAAATGTTCAGCAGAGTGAAAATACGAAGGGTGGCTCAGGTCATAGAGTAATAATAGAAGCATACTTACAATTTAATATTACATTTTAGAACAATCACTCTTTATTAGGAACAAATTTCTGAGAGGAACGAATTATAATTTCTAGGTATCGTTCAAATTCATTTGTGTAGTAAGTACAATGGTGTCCTTAGTCATACAATCTTAATAATATTTTTCTTACTGAAATAGCCCTTATTCTAAGTAACATGTCTGCTGCATCGTAATATATGTTAGTGCCAGGCAGCAAAGGCGTGTTGTCCCACCAGTCACCAAGTTCTCTTTCCCACGCTCGAGGATAATGCCAATCGTCAGATAAACCTTCTTCTCTCGTTCTGGATGTTTAAGATGGTTAGTTATTAAAATACCCTGTTTTTATTGTTATTGTAATTTATTTATAATTATATTATATTTGGTAGTATTTTAAAAGAACTATCTTACATTCATAGATGTCTCTGTACTTGAAAGAATGACATTCGATTTTGTTTCTGATTAAAGAATGTAATAGACGCGAAGGGCTTTTTCGATTCTATTTTAATAAAACCGCAGCAGACTTGGTATCCGGACTCATTCAACAGAAGGAAGTTTTGTATTGAAGTATTTTAACTAAGTATAAATCTGGGATTATAAATAAAAGAGTGAATAAAATAATTGACGCCAGTCATGACGCAGGGGCACAAAGTGTGACTATAAATGCGACTGGTTATGAGTTCGATCCCCACTCGAGGAAATGGGATATTGTCTTAAATTTATGATTCCATTTTTTCGCTCTGGTGTCCAGGCAAAGTGCGGCGTTGAGTTCCGCCACTCAAAACGCAATACCTTCGAAATTCGGCGATAATTGAGGAACGGAGTGTCTTAAAATTAGGTTCCCTCTGCCCACCCTGCTGTGCGGGGGGGGCTTCGGGTGAAAAGAGGAAAACAGAGTATTTTTACACTGGGCCTTTGCCTTTGGCTTTACTTTGCCTTTGCTTTTACTATATGGTGGAAACACTGTAAAGTTGATTTATTTGGTTTTCCGCAATGTCACTTCAGGTTAGGTTCTTTATGACCACCACGATAAATACGTGATGAATGCACGTGGTATATTTTTCTTTACTATTAATTATAAAAACTTACTTTTTAACTTGTTCTATAATTTGCTGAGCCATATGAAACTGCTCCATTTGGAGATAGTATGCACTGACACATACACACAAGGTTGCGGAAAAAGGATATAACAATAGTAGAGCCATAAAAAATGGTTCTGCTGCATCTGGATCATCTTCAAACACCATACAACTTTTTGACAGAAGACTGAAAATACTATTATTATTTGCACAAAAATATAGCGACGTTGTTGTAAAATGTATTTTTTACCCCGGAATTAATCAACTAAAGTATCTACCTATATTAAAAGTCTTTTTAATAAAGCTTTTAAAAAAATAAAAATAATGAAGTTGCCAAAGAAAAATCATATTAATAATATCTATATATACCTTAAAGGGTGCCTTGGGTCTATATTTATACATTTATTAATACAAGCATTCGCCCATTGTTGGTCCACATCTCTTAAACACGTCGCTAATTCCCTCCAGCTATTTGCTTCTCTGGGCCCTTCGACTATTAACTGTAAGTGAATACAAGAATGATTTGGGTACTAATACAAAAAACCAGTCAAGTCGTACCGAGTCAGATTGGTCCGTCTGTGGTCCAGTTAGTTATTAAAGTTGAGAAATGTTACCTTCGCGGTGTATGTACTACACATTTTATATGAAATGACCTACAAGTATAAGTTTTTAATAGTTTTTGTTTATATGATAAATATTTCGGATTGCCCCCTTTAATTAAGCTGCATGTTTTCACTTAGGATTACGGACCAAAACTTGCAGGCGTATGCACTCTATTTAAATGAAATGAAATACAAATATAAGTTTTTAATAATTTTTTAACCTTCACGTTATATACCGGTATCCCGCGTGTAGCAGTTTAGGCGGAGGGAGCCTAGTGTTAAGACACTCCGCTCTCCACTTTTCGCCTAATTACAGAGGCATTGCGTGTTGAGAGACGGAACTTAATGTCTCGCTTTTGTCTCGCCACCAGAGTGGAAAAATGAAAGTAGGTATTAAATATTCATTTCCTCGAGAGTCCATGCGCCACGACATGACATGTATATTACAATAACATAAAGTATCAAAATAAAAATATGCTATAAAAAAAGCTGACCTGTAAATAAAGTTGAACAGCGTGAGGTAAGTCCTGACACTGTCGAGCATGTCGCGCGGCCCTCAGAGTAGGATTGTCCTGTTCTATATCAGTACCCGTCAGCGTATCGCTAGTGATCCGCATGAGGCGGGCGTGCGCTATCATTGTCATCTCCTTTTGAGAAAATCATATTTAGGTCTGTTAGTTTTTTTGCAAGTATAAGATAGCCTCTAGTGTTTAACTATTCAAATTTCTAACCTTCTAAGCTTCTAGCAATCAATCAACTAGTGTTACTTAAGGAAATAATGCTTTGCTTATTTTTTTTTCAAATATGACAATTATTCTAGTCTGAGGCAAGTCGTAGCGCAGAGGCACAAAGTGTGACTGCAAAATCGACAGGTTGTGGGTTCGATCCCCACTCGAAGAAATGAAATATTTATTTAAAATTATTTTTTCATTTCTTCGCTCTGGTTTCGACACAAAGCCCTGCGTTGAATTTCGCAATGCCTTCAGATTTGGGCGGAAAGTTGGAAATGTAGTGTCTTAACACTAGGTTCCCTCCACCTACCCTGCTGTGTGCGAGATACAGAAGCTGATTTAATTTAATTTGAATTCTATTCTATCTTGTATCTTTGAGAAAGGCCTTTGTACGAAAAGCCGTCGTGGCGCAGAGGCACAAGGGTGTGACTGTAAAACAACGGTTGTGGATTCGATCAGCACTCGAAGGAATGTTTTAATTCATTAATATTATATAGTTTTAATTTATTGATATTATTATTCTTCGCTTTGGCATCAAGGCAAAAGCCCGGTGTTAAGTTTTTAATTTTTTTTATTGACACATCAATACATGTAATTTTAATTCAATAATTAAATTTATTAAATAATTATTAATTATTAATTTAATGTAATACTAATACTAATTAGCGGTCAGAGCGCCTGGTCAGTTTCCAGGAGGCCGGGGTTCGAGTCCCCCTACGTTCAAATTTTTATACGTTTTCTAAATAAGTATATGATACTAACTTCAAAAGTGTGATCAGATTGTAGAAAGTCGCGTACAACAAATTTGTTATTAACATAAACAGCAGATTCTTGCCAAAAAGAATTAAACACCTCTACACGGACTCTCGTCGAGCTCAGCTGTCGGCTTACAGAACAAAGATCTGGTAAACCTTGAATTGATTAATAAAAGAATAATTAATAATAGATTTATTGATAGTAGAAAAAATAATAATAGATCAAATACTACACAATACGTATCCAATATATTCCTGAATGGTGAACTCATGGACTCTGCCGTTTCTACGGTATTTCTCGGTGTCATGTGTATTTCCAACTTTTGCCTTAAGGCAAGTTGGAAAAAATTAATATGTTGACAGTTGCATCTCAGTATATTTTTAAAAATATTAAGAAAAATCATCAATGATTTTACTAAAATTAATGAAGCCTATTTCTTGTATTATTATGTCTTCGCATCTGTATGTCTTTTGTGGGAAAATCTATACGCTTTTACAATAAGATCCCAGAAAACGTCAGAGAACTTTTTTATTTTTCTTATCACGATTTAAAAAAAGTTGTGAAAAAACGTTTTTTTTTGTTAAAGGTTATTACTAAATTAATGATTTTATAAATTGTAACACACTTTGGGAATAAAATTATCGCTTCAGTTGGTTTCAAAGGTAACTTTGTCACAAATAAAAAATAGTAGAAATTAACAAACCGTAGTAAGGTACTCGTTGTAAAGAGTAAGTTGCGTTATGTACAGTAGCTTCCCAATCGTTATTTAGTTGGCCACGACCTGTACATTTTCTTTTAAATGACTTTTCTTGCATTTCTTGAAACATTTTGTTTAGATCAGACCTTTTAAAGGAACAAACATACAAACATAAAATTTTATGGTAAAAAGCATAGGAGCACAATATGTTACTGCAAACGTCACATATGCCGGGTCATGTTGTGGCTTCGATTTCCACTCGGGGAAATTTATTTAATATGAGGGCGTTGTTGGCATCGATCTCCACCATTCAATAAGCAATGTCTCGAAATTCAGTGGAAAGTGGGGATCGGAGTGTCTTAAGACTAGGTTATCCTTTGTCTATCTTGCTACATACAGCTCTACGGTGGAGTGAAAAAACGGTTAATATATTGTTATTTTTCTGTAACTGTTGGAGTTTAAACTATAAGTAAAATTGGTTATAAAATGTATTCAATTTTACATGTAGTTTAAATTATTAGTTAACGGTACACCAAGTGACAATTGAGACTTAAGTGATGATCAATACAAATAAATGATTGTTTAACATAGCCAGTTGGGCTGCCAAACGCAGCATCTCACTACGTCTCAACACTAACCATGTGGTATGTATATTTTAAAATATAAAAGGCCTTAGTGGCATCCATCCTTTGAAAATTCGAGGAATATATTTGCTAATAAAAGCGAAACAAAATTCGCCCTGCGTAACAGGTAAGGGTGGAGAGGGGGGTTGGTGCGTATTCCTAAATTAAATTTTTGTAAATCGGGTTCTTAGAAAGTCAGGCGTATATCGCATTGGGGTATCCTTTCCGGTTTTACTCTCTCTCTCTGTATATCAATGTTGAACGACTCACTCACTGAGTTATATGCGCAGGTACGACTGCCTGCAATAAAGGCTTCGCCAAAGTTACTTCTACGATAACAAATGCACATTTGCCGTCACCACCCGTTGGACGCACCGTGTCTACCGTATCAATGGTTGCATTAGCTGAATCTGTTGTTGCCCTAAAATTATAATTTCATATGAAAATATAAATCGGTAATATAAAAATCTTAAATGATTTTATCATTTGTTTTCTTTTTTATCCTCTCACGCATAAGACATATAGACAAGAAGACCTAGTATAAAAACCATTGTTCAATGCCTTTTAAATACTTTTCTATATTAAAGATTATTATGTTAGTTTTGTTGCACATATGCAATAAGTAAAAAATAAATAATAAAAAGAATATATTTATTGAATGTTATTTTATCTTACTTGCTAGCTTTTACCGTTGTAGATGAAGCTTTGTCGTTGTTTGCTAGAAGAGTTTCGCAACCACAGTAATTGAACATCGTGTTTCTATCGAACCATTGTAAAGGAGCAACTATTTGAACTTTAGTCTCTAAGAAAATAAAAAGTTAAATATTCTCAGGTTATCATTATTCATAATCTTTCTGATGTTGCAGAAAAAAAAGTGTGGAAAAAATATTGCTATATATAAAAATAAACAGTTCAAAGCGAATGCGAGTTATTAACTCGTTTGATTTCATCAGTATTTTAGAACATTTATACAGATTAATATGTAGATTAAATATAACCATTAAGTATTATATCGTAACTCAGCTACATTATATTTACGAATAGAGAAACAGAGAGAACCTAGTGTAAAGACAATCCGTTCCCATTAAAAAAAGTCGTTCACCACTTTCCACCGAATGCTCTATGCGTACTGCGTGGTATAACACAACGTCATACTTTGCCTTTTCACCAGAACGAGGAGATAAAAATATAATTTTAATACTCCGAGTGGGATCGAACCCACAACCGTCGCTGTTAATTAATAATTGGATATATACGAATACATGGCTTTGTACAATTATACACCACTTCAGATTTGTCTATTATTTTGATTACTGATGATTGAAACCTAAAGCAAGCACTTAGATTTAAATACCTCCAGGATAAAGAAGCTTGAGTAGATCGAGAAAGCACATAAAGCTGTAGCCATGACTTTCACCGTACATATTTAATTCTATGGGCCACTGATACCTACGTAGATGCGTACAGAGCCATTTTTCCGTATCTTGTAATATTAAAGTACGATGAAAAGAACTCCATATGACGGTATCTTAAATTTTTTGTAATCAATTTTATAGTATACTCCACGTTTGAATTTAATTTTATTGATATAAATATTTTTTTATTTGATAGATTTTTTCGATTATTAATTATACTAATATTATTAAAGTTATTATCATGCTGTTATTATCATCTTATATAATAGTTTTGGCACTCACGGTTGAAATTATTATTGAAATAAGATTTGCAGTCAATATCGTCTCTATTTTGCAATTCTTCTAGATTTATTTGTACTTTTTGATTTCCATTGGGAAACAGGTCGTCATTAGCTTTTACACTCTCCCATTGAGGATAAAAATACAAATTATTAAACCGTTTCGGTTGCCTATGTCCTCGAATAAAAGTGAAAATTCCTGTGTGCTAAAATTTACCTAATAATTGAAAACTGACCCCTATCACATGTAAAATATTTTTAAATAAAATTATGTCTTATAAGTTTTCGTTTTTGTAGCTTGTAAAGTCAAGTTGCGAGGTCGAAGTCAAGCGAGTTGGACTCGCCCACCAAGAGTTCAGTACCAATTGCAGGATCTTCAAAGTAAAGTACCAGTTATTAAAGTTAATAAGCTTATCTTTGCGCGCGTTTGCATTAGTTTTGTATGATATGAATTACAATTATGAACTAGTCATAGTATTTATCTGTAATATAAATATTTCTATTTTCCCAACTTTACGTAGAAAGTATTTTTTTTAGTGCTCTAAAGGAACGTAGACCTAAATTTTTAATTTTTATTTCACCTTGATACCTACACGCCATCTCGAGATAAATAGTCATGACTGGCGGACTGATGGACAGGCGGACTGATGGACAGGCGGACTGATGGACAGGCGGACTGATGGACAGACGGACAAAGTGATCCTATAAGGGTTCCAGTTTTTTCTTTTGAGATACGTAACCCTAAGTACGATATGTCTACTCTAGTTTGAATAACTTCATTAGGCAAAGTATGTTCATCATACCATTTCATTCTGTAAAGGCAACTTCGTAGCTGCTGTATAATCAAACGTATCATCAATCGGAGCTATTGTATTATAACATCCTACAAATGTTACACTCATAAAGTTGGCCTGTTTAAATTTTTTTTTGTGATCGGTGTTCTCCTCGTTGTTGATTGATTTTATACATAACTTAATTTCTGGTAGATTATCCCAGCTCTTGCTATGTAAAGCAGAAGTTGGTACAGTCATTTCCAATCGTTGTTTTAATGTCATTTTATTTTTATCTAAAATTTTAAATAATTTAGCAGCAATTTATTATAGTTTCATCATAATAAAAAAGATGATAAATAAAATGTTATAATTATTGTAAGTTACCGGTAAATATTGGCAAAATATCGATATTGCAACTATACATGTCTGAATCTATTCTAGTTTGGATACCACCTGATTTTGAAATTTGGCTTTGAGAAGTTGACGTATTTTCGGAAGTCGTAAACGGTTGTATTGTTACTAAAATAAAAATAACTGTTCTGAGCATAAATATAGTATAGTAAAAAAAAATTATAACATAATAAAATAGTATATAAAATAATGCCCTTCAATCATTATATACTAGAAGAAAAGTAACATTTTTAAATCCATTATGGGATAAACAAAAAATAATTATTTCAAATTGCATACCTATAAGTGGACTGTCAGCGAATAAGCTCATTTTTTCATAATCCGATGGGTCGTATTTCATGTAGCCCTTAGCAATTGTCTTTTCATTAAAATTTTCTTTGTATTTAGATGACGTTATGACATTTGACAGTAGTAATTGATTGAAAAAAGAAATTTTCAAGTAATAAGGCCTACATTCCTCGTCAGGCACTCGTAAACTTCGAACTTCAACAACGAGCACATCAAGAGGAGGATTGTATGTCTCCTCTTTGCACTGAGTTTCAGATTTTTTTAGGCATAGAGAAACCTCGGATTTGTTCTGAACAAACAATAAACCTGTTATGGATTAGACCAAAATTTGTCTTATAAAATCTGCAATATATTTATATGTAATTACCTTAGTTTTCTTCATTTTAAGATATTCAAATTAATAGCTTCAAATGACAATTAGTGACAATATAACATTAAATAATTTTTAATCTGTCAACAATCTTCAAGTTGCAAAAAGGTCTAAGTTTTTGCAAATGTACCGTATGATAGGTACATTATATTCAATTCTTACATTATTCTTGAGGCCAGTTGTAGCGCAAGGGCACAAGCGTGTGGCTGTGAACGCGACAGGTCAGTTCCTTTCCCACATGAGGAAATGTCTTCAGAATTCGGCGGAAAGTGGGGAGGGGAGTGTCTTAACACTAGGTTAGGTTAGGCCCTCTGCCTACCTAGCATGATATTTTTCTTTAAAACATAAGGCGCACCGCGCATTTTACCTTCTATTCTCATATTAGACTGGAACCGGAAAAAAAAATTACAAATGATGGCAACTATTTCTACATGCCGCAATTATTTTCCAGGCAACTATGTTTTATAGAGTTGAGAAGCTTTAACTTTATATGTAATTTACTTTAAAAAAAAGTCATGAGTGCAAATTATCAACATTAAGTGACCTGTTTCAGCCAGGCAACCCTAGGTTGCGGAAGATTGTGAGGTGGCACTCATTCTTTTTACAATTCCGCGATTTTCTTTTGTTGAAAATGAAATTGGATTCATATAAAAAACATGTAAGTGCAATGTTTTAACAACAACGAATTACCATAAATTTGATTAAAGGTGATTGCGGCACGATTCTTCTAGGTATTCTACTATCATATATCATTCTTAAAAATAAATTTAATTATAAAAATAGATTCTGCAGATTCATGCAATGGGATATACACAGTATACTCAGATTGCTGGTAAATTCGGCTTGGACCGATAGCCGCCCCGCTACTACAGAAGCTACTAAAAGAGTGAAGTAAACTATTGTTCGATAGTATAATCTATGTACTTAAGAAGTGTGGTTTCAATTCGACGTGAGTTCTCGAGTTCTCCCCGCGTGAACTTTAGCGATAGGCTAATTTTATTTGCAATTAACAATTAAATATTGATTATTAAGTTGATAATATTTGATTGTGCTGAAATCACAAATAAATATTAATAAATCATAATTTATTAATAATTACGAAATGCAGTGTAAAAGTCAACGATTAATTGTTTAATCGTGATTTTCGCACAAACAAATGATCAATTATTAATATTTACATGTTGATCACGATTAAAATCTGCCCCACTCTGTTGCACACTAACCATTTAAGTCATTAATAGCGAAATGGAATATAAACCTAATTATTTTTGTATTAATGGTACATGATTTCCGTCTCCATATTATTTGGTTCCATTAGTGATGTCGTTTAGTGTCGATTAGTGATAGATATCATTTGTTCATAAATATTATTTAGGGCTGTCAAAAAAGTAGAGCTTGTTTTATTATATTTTCACAATTTTTTTTTTGGTTTGGTTACTCACGTCAGGCAACGAATCTCAAGATATTATCTGATTAAATAGTCTTCGTTTTGAATCCAATCCCAAATCCAATGGCCGAAAATGTCCGAAAGCACAATTTTGTTGTTCAAAAATAACCAAGTCATGTAATATTTGCACATATTTAGAATGCTTAGGACATTGTTGTCTGCTGCAAGCCCTAATAACAAGGTACTGCTATTAAATATGAATTTATCGAAAATATATTTTACTCTTAATGATATGTAGAAATACAGTAGATACTCGTATCAGATAGATACAATCTTCTGCATATTTTAATATGCATAATTATTCATACTTTGATTTGTTTATAATAGCTTCATTAATAAGGATAAGTTTTACGAAAACTATGAATAATTTTGTAAGTACTTAATGAATAAAAAAATATATAATGTTGCTTTAGTTATATTTACATACATTTACTTGAGGCCAGTCGCGGCGCAGGGGCGCGAGCATGCATCTCAACTCAATAATAGATACTCAATATAGTTTGAAATAAAAACATATTTGCAATGTACTTTAAATTTTAAGATATAGAGTAAAATATCGGTCGCTAAAAAATGTTTAGTTTTATCACATCTGTCTAAGTAAATCGTAACTGCACGCAAACTGCAAACGTAGTTTTTTCCTATATAAATTTCGATTCCGCAAAAACTCCGGGTTAATATATTGTTTATATATTGCTTCGCAAATCTCTATCTATTATTGAAAAATTTCGAGCACTACGTATCTGCTTGAGAGAGTGTTAACTCACATTGAAGAATCCTAAATCTTGATATCGCGGTCTATTTTATAATCATATCAATAAGGTTTCGACTATTTTCCGCTAATACCTGGAGTATTAGCGGAAAATAGAAAATTAAGATTAAATTAGGATTAAGCCACAGATTAAAATGTATACTTAATAGTGACTTTTCATTTCATCTGTTTGAATTATAGGATTATTTATGTAATGAACTGAATTGCTTTCGTGTTTTAATATATGTTTACCGCGTTCTTATACAAATGTCGAATATAAAAACTTCATAATTTCGTCTCAAATCATTTTAGATGAAATAATGTATTTTATTGGATAAAAAATAAAACTCTATTGCTTAAAATTGTTTTGTAAGTAACTCTTTGTTTATTTGTAATATATAAAAGAAAATGGAAAATGGTTATTTTGGGTTATCCTTATAAGAAACTCCGGATTTTCTACATTTTCTTAAGATTTATAATCTCGAGGTCAATTCTATTTCTGTTGTAAACTTCAATGAACATCAGTTTAGTAGTTTAGGCGTGAGCGTAACAGACAGACAGACATATCGAGTAATTTTTGTACTTATAGCATTAGTTGTAATGTAGTTAGCGTACCTTTAATAACGCGTTGCGTTAGACGCTCTAACAGTAACTGTATGATTATTCTAGATTTCGATCTGTCAATATTATTTAGTTCCATTAATAATGTCGTGTTTTGTGATCATACTATTTAGGGTTGTCAAATTAATAAAGTTCTTATGGTTTTTTAAAGTGATTGTTAATCATTAATATATGTCTAGTGTCTGGCTTCATACGTCACCGTTGTGGGTTCGATTCTAAGTTGTAAAACACAATATAATATGTCAATTGTATGGCTCGCCATATCTTTTTGAGTTTCCGTCCATCACGGGCATAAAGTGCAAGCAACTTAAGGTGCAGATCGTCAGATTTAAACAAAATTAAAGGGTTTATCTTTGATATCACAACATAACTGTATTTTTAAGCGTCTTTTCTTTTTGTCTGTCTTCTTGTTTATCCCGCCCTACCTTCGGACCAACTGAAGCGATTAATATGGGATTAACTAGGAAAGATAGAGAGGGCTGTGGAGCAACATAAATACTATTTTGATAAAATAAAAAAAATTGTTTCAATTAAAGTATCTTATTTACTACTTTCTAAAAGAGTTATCTTATACAACTGTAAAATGTGGCAAAATCTTTGGTTTTCAATGTTTTGTTGTTTTAGTTTGCTTATAAATTATTATTTGTAGTATATAAAAATTGAGATTCTACCTATAACTCTATGATTATAAAATAGACCGAAATTTCAAGATTTAGGATTCTCCAATGTAAGTTAACACTCTCTCAGGCAGACACACACTGCTTGAAATTTCTCAATAATAGATAGAGATTAGCAGAGAAATATATAAACAATATTTTAACCCGGAGTTTTTGCGGAATTGGAATTTATGTGCAAAAAAATTATGTTTATGTTTGCATTTGCGTGCAGTTACGGTTTACCTGGACAGATGTGAAATAACTAAACATTTTTTTATTAAATACGATAATCAAATCCCAAAACACAAAAACACTTAACATTTAAATACCCAAAACACGATATTTTACTGCATAACCAAAATAATTTTTAGGATTCAAATTAATATCAGATTGTAATATAATTATATTATTATAAACTTATTAATAATTCATGGAAAAAATCATTAAAAACTTATATTTGTAGTTCATTTCATACTAAATAAGTAGCCCGCTAACGTAAATTTGTTAACTTTTTTCGCCGCATCGTCCAAACCTATAAAGTATTTCCAAATGGTACAGAACCATCTGTCGGCGACTCCGACGCGCACTTAGTGGCGTTATGGCTAGTATAAATGTCCTCTGCAAGCCCTGGTAACAAGGTAGCTATTATATATAAATTTATGCAAAATTTATTTTACTTCTAATGATATATTTACAGTAGCTATCAAATATCAAATACTATACAGTATCCTACAATATGCGCTTTGCTATATGTTTTGATTTGTTAATAATAGCTTCAGTAATAAGAATTAGCATTATGACGACTGAGAATAATTTTGTAAGTACTCAAGAAGTCAAATCAGTTTCACGCTGTATCAAGCACACAGCGGAGTAGGCAAAGGGAATTTAGTGTTAAGACATTCCGTTCCGCACTTTCCGCCGAATTCTGAAGGCATAGCGTGTGGAATGGTGGAACTCAACGCCGCGCTTAGTCTCGGCACCAGAGCGAAGAAATGAAAATAGAAATTTAAATAAATATTTCATTTCCTCGAG